>VZTA01012240.1:75801-95754 GCA_013398855.1 Mohoua ochrocephala | reverse complement strand
GAGGGAAGGAGGAAGCAGGACCGGGCCTGCACGCACCGGGACTGAGGGGGAGGGATGGCGCGGGGCGCTTGGGTGAGCACCGTCGCTGTGGCTTTGGCACATTAAATTCCTACGTGTGTCTTTTACCCCCGCGTTCTTCCAGTCTGGAAAGTCGGTGTTGGCAAACTTCGTGTCCGAGAGCACGGAAGGGATCGGCAGCTACAGCCCGACGCAGGGGGTCAGGTGAGCGCGACCCCCGAGAGCCCCGCGCTCTGCTGCGCCACTGTGGGATCGTATCCCATTGTGTATTGTGGGATCGTATCCCATTGTGTATGTGGGATCGTATCCCATTGTTTGTCCATCGTTTCCGCAGGATCCTGGAGTATGAGAAGCCAAACCTCAATGGGAACAACAAGGGAGCTGGGTGTCGATTCGAGCTGTGGGATTGCAGTGGTGATCAGAAGTAAGCCAGCATTGTTACTTCTTCCAGGTTACTGAGTCCTAATAGTTCTGTTTACAAGATATTCATATTTAAGGCCCAAAGCAATGATCTCTTTGACATGAAGAGTGCTCCTGACTCTTTACCCCAGTATATATTTATAGTTTCTGCTGTAAAACATCCGACACTAGGTACTCTCTGCCACGATCACAGCTGAACTCTGTTTTGGATAAGGACTGACTAGAACAGTAAAGTCCAGAACTCCTGGAATGAACTTATAGATACAGGAGACAGAGGCCCACTCTGTGATTGCCTTCACCCCCTTTAAATTATGTGAGTGGACTTCAAACAATGTATGCATATCACTGAGACCTTAATTTCTAAAAGATGGAATTGAGAATGGGACAGATCCATTCTTAGGGCAACGTTTAATTAAGTTTATGTGAGCATTTGACCAAATTCTACATTGCCAGCAAATCTTCAAATTAGAAAATCATGGGATCAACTATCATAAGTCAAAATACTCGGAATATGATATATAACTGGCAAGGTTACTGATGTTATAGTTTAAAAAGCACTTGATGTGTTCTTGAGGAGGGAAGAAAACTTGAGGAAGTCTGAGTGCATGTTTCTGCTTCCCAGCTGTCAGTCTTGCCATTTTCTATGTTTTTCAAGGTTTGAAACATGCTGGCCAGCTCTGATGAAGGACTCCCATGGTGTAATAATCATCTTCAACCCTGAGCTGCCCAGCCACCTGAAAGAAATCGAAATGTGGTACTCGTGCTTTGTGCAGCAGCAGCCACTGCTTGACAGTCAGTGTCTCTTGGTGGCACATCACAAGCCAGGCAGCGCAGGGGACACAGAAAACCTGTCCTTGGGTAAGGAGATGGAAAACTCCATTTGTAGCTCAGAGTTTTTGATCTTTGTGTCTTTAAAATTGTTAATACCTTATGGCTTGCATTTTTCATTTAAATCTGTTGATTAAAGAACACTAAGGTGCTTTGCAAAAACAGAAATAATGGGTTTCAAAGGTCATCCAGGAGGTGAGCAATATTCCTGTTTCACAAAAATAAAGAGAAGGAAAGGAAAGGCAAGGCAAGAAAAGTTTGAGTGGCTTCTCTAAGTGAGTATGCAGCTGAGCCAGAAATCAGAACTCCTGCCATATTTCCTCATTGGTAGTAGTTTGGTTCTTATATTGGATTTTTTTTGGTAACTGACACTTTTGAGGGCATTCAAGTCTGTATTTTGTCAATCAAAAGAACAGGAGCCCTTTGAAATAAAAGGTTAATGAGCTGCATCTTAAAATTAGCAATAGGTACCTTAGGTACTGCAAAATTATTTGTGGCCCTTTATGGCTGTGGGAACACACGCTCCCTCTGGGCAGCCTGTTCTAGTGTTCAAACAAGCACACGTTGGTTATAAGCATTAATATATTAATACACGTTTAATACAACAATATAATTCCATAATTTTGAAGTACTCAGAGAGCATCATATCACTTCAATAGTAAAATTGCAGTTCAGTGCTCAGTTTCTTTAATTCTGCTTAACTGAATGTGAGACCAAAACCAGACTTGAGGCTTCAATAATAATAAACTTTGAAGAATTTGATCTGGCAGTAAGCTGTATTTGTTTGCAGCCCTGACAAACTGTGCTGCATTTCTTCTTGCCCTGCACTGTGTTATCTGGGGTGTCAAACATTGTGTACCACTGAATTCCAGCTGACTTCAGCGTGAGCTGTCTCATGACCTTGGTTGTGAATATTTCTTTTATAAAAGGAATATACATAATTATTTTTATTTACTTTCAAAGCTCATCCACTGAACAAGCTAAAATTGATACATTCCAACTTAGAGGAAGATCCCGAAGATGTTCGGATGGAATTTATCAAGTACTTCAGAAGCATTATCACCATAATGAATGAGAACAGAGAGAGGGAAGAAATGTCAATTATCTCATAATATTAAAAAAAAATACTGAACAAGGAAGAAAAAATATGATTTTCCCTTTGTAAGCTGTACTAGCCTGTGAACAGACCTTCCCAAGGAGAATTTGCCAGGCTACAAATACTTCAGTCTGTAAACAAGTGTTGACATCAAGTGAACTGTGGTGCCAAGGAGATGGCTGCACACCCCGGAATTTGAGTAACCTTGTAGCTGCACTTTGACATCAGAGGCACAGGAAGGTGTTACTGTGTTAGTGTGGACCAAAGTACAAAATAAGAAATTTTGTTCTTCAGAATTCCTTTGTGCAGGGGTGCTTGGAGAAGAAAGCCTGACGGAGCGTAAGGTTTGGAGTTCTGCTGAAGCATCTGGGCAAAGTGCTCGTGTTAGCTGTGTTGCTGGAGAGGTCTTGTCTTTGGAAGTCAGCACAAACTGGTTGGAAGAGAGATCTGAGAAGCAGTCACGGTGTAGAACCCACTTTTTTATGTTCCAAGTTGTCCTTGTCTTTCTCTTGAAGAGAGCACGTTGCATAGCCATTGCCTTGGCAGGACAGAGCAGGTTGCAGTCTTTCTCAGGACTAAGTTTTTCTTCTATTCCAACAAAATAAGCATGTTGTGAGGACAATGTTTAGGTCTCTCTGGGAGGAAGGAATTGAAATCTTGGTTTAGTGCAATATTTTGACTTGTGTCAGGAGCGCCAATAAGTTCTGCATTCTCCAGAGGAGGAAAAGCTGTTTTGAAACTTTTACTGTTCTCTGTTGCATTGAAATAAGTGGTTTCATAGATAATTTACTTTCTGATTTGTTTGGTTTGCACTCATCCCTGTTCTTTGTGTGTTTTCCTGCAGGAAACATTTTTTTTGTAACATGCATTACTAAGGCAATAAAAACATTTTTAAAATGCATCCTTTTTGTTCTCAATTGGGAAGTTAATTATGGGTTTGTGGAACTCTTAGGAACTTGTTTAAATTTTAGTAAGGAAAATAGTGATAAAGTTGTAGTACCTTTCAGCCTATAACAAGAGACATTTACAAAAGCTTGGACCCAGGTAGCCAAAGAAATGACACCACATTGACACTGTCTGTTAGAAAGCATCCTTTAGAGAAAGTATGTTATAAACCAGGAAGTACTTCATGTATTTTAGTTCAAGACGACAGGAGTGAGAGATTCTTGGGTTTTTCGGTGACCCAGGTTAATTAATCTACTATTTTTCCTATTTTCATAGCTGTTTCCTGAGTAGTGAGTAGCCTGTCCTTGTGCAAATGGCACAGGAGGTGAAGGATGAAAAGATCTCTGAACAGTTCCAGTTCCTGTTCTGCCATTAACGCTAAAAGCTACAGTTGGTTCTGGGAGGCAAAGAGGGTGGTACTGAAGGAAAACACCAGTGAGAGGAAGGACACCAGGAAAGACACAAGGAAAATAAGCAGAAAAAGATGAAAAGAATACGTTGGAGGTGAATAGTGGGAGGTTGGCATTTCAACATCTACGTTTTATTTATATGACTTTTGAACAATCGGGCTTTCTGTGCTTGCAATCAGTGTCATAGGGTGGTCTGTTGGAGGCAGTTATTGGAAAATTCACAGCCTAACTAGAGAACAGTTTTTTACATGCTGCCTTAGATTACTTTTTCCTTGTTGCCAGCTGTGTGGTGCTGGAGCCAATTTTTAAAATATACTGCCTTAATAAATTCAGTTTTTCCCAACAGCAACATTGTGATATTCACTGGTAAAAGACTGGTGTGAAACCCACCGAATATTTTATTTGGAATGTAAAACAGTGTTTGGGTGATTCCAGGGTTGAAACGTCAATGAACTCTCCTGTTCACCACCTTGCTTCATATAAAATGTTAATCGTGATCTTACTTTAAACTCAAAAAAAGGTTGTAAATTACAGGTATCTATAGACTGCAATACACTGTTCATCAGAGAAGAAAACTAGTGTTAGAACCAAAGACAGATGGCTAGACTTGACTTTTTATCATCCAAAAAGGGGTCATAATACACAATAAATGTGGAACATCATTCATAAAATGTGGCCAAGAGATGAATTTCTGTCACTGGTGAAGAACGGTAAAGGCATAGACTCATGCAAAATTAATCCTTAGTACTGGAGAAGATAACAGAGAAAGTATTTATTCAGAAGTATCTTTTATTAATGATTTATGAAGGAGGCCATCAGGGACACCCAGTTAAGGGAGAGGTGTGAGAATGCCAAGGAACACACATTGGGTCTCTGTCTCTGCCTTTTTGAGCTCTCGGAACCCGCAGAGCTCCAAGGGATGCCACATCCTGGTGCTACCCAGACTGGGGGGGTGCAGTTGTGTCTCTGTGCCTGAAGCCAGGCCGTTGGTAAGGGGCTGCTCTGTGCTCTGTCCAGATTTCTGCTTGGGAAGCCCAAGAAGTGCCAGGCAAGTAAAGGAAACTGGGAGCGTGTGGTAATCAGCCATGAATCAGCTGGCAAGCTGTGGGTTTGACTAGGAGTAGGAACAATTCAGGAGCAGAAGAGAACAGCAGCTCTGCAGCAAGAGCACTCTTTATTTTATTCTTCCACACTGAGGGCCTTACCTTACCACCATGCTGGGAAGTTTGTAAAGGCTTTTTGGAATGGCCTTTCCAAGAAGAGGAAGGCAGACAGCCAGTGAAGTCTGTTAACTCCTCCAAAATGTAGTCTTCTCCAGGTGTTCCCAGTCTCTTAGACTGAACAGGTCATGTCCCCTTCTCATCCTGTCAGCAGCCATGAACTCCAAACCCTGGCTTTGTATCAGCTGTGCACAAACTGGGAGTCTCCAAGTTCTCTGTCCCATTCTGTGGATCCCTGTCTGTACTGCAATTCAGTGCCTATTTGTTCCAGCGGTTTTTCTGACGTGGTTTTGGGAACTGAGGCTGGAATCAGGAGCACAGAACATTTTAAATATTAATTCATTCAAATCAATTCAGCCTCCACAGTGCAGAATCCAAAGTCTCCAGGATATGCCAGCCATGCAGTGAGAAAACAACCTGTCACTTCAACAGAAGTTATTCAGGTGCAACATTATTATGTCACTTCGCACTGAGTAATGATAATCCTGACAGCTTACTTCATTTTATTTATGAAATACAGGTACGATTTTCAAAGTTTTATTGCTGTATAGCTACAAAGCCCTTTATAGCTGTACGTGAGTTCTACTCAAGCTCACACTCACCTCCCACAAAAGCAGTTCATACATCATTGCTCTGGACAGTTGACCTGTCTGGACAAAGAGTCAGCATGGAAATTTGATGGGGAGCAGACAGAATCAGAGTAACTCTGCAGGGCTAAAATGCAGAATTTCAAGACTTCAGGGCTATGTCCATCAAGTTAAAGACTGTGGCTACTTTGCAGACTGGTCATTGAAGATATTTAAACCCTTCAGTTATAAGAGTTTGCTCAGGTTATCTCTTACAAGCTGTTTTCTGCACACACAGAACATTGTGAAGCCAGTAATTCCTGGTGATGATGAAGACAGTTACAGGCAGTGCTACCCAGATGTGTGACTTGTTTACAACTAAACTTCGGGAGTAGCAGCAAAGCTGAATGAAATACAGTTGGACCTTACCAAAAAAATGCAGCTTTCTTTTCAAGTCATATATTTTGAAGGCCAGGCCTTTGGTCTCAGTTGCTCTCAGCAGTATTGTTCTAATGGACACAATAGACATAAGAAATCCCACGTTCCTGTTTCTATTATTGCGTTGCCAAGTGACTAAAGGGAGTCACGTAGGCCCCCACATTGAAGAGTGCCCATCCATGCTGGGGTTTTGCATGCTCAGTTTAAAATATGTAGGGTGCTGACACGCAGATGCTTTAGGAAGCAACTTCTAGAAGGTATCCAGGACCTCTTAAAATCAGATCTTAAACGACCCAACTTTTCAACAGGAGTGTCTTGCTCTGGAGGTCACTTGTACTTCCTCTTATCACTTCTCCAGAATTCTTCGCTGGCGGAACACTTGGTGCAGCAAAGATCTGCCAAAATACCAATTTACCTTGTTGAGAAGTTGCCTTCCCCAAGGTGCTAGAAACACTGCAGCAGTAATTCCCACAGCTTTAGCTGGTGCTCTTTGTGCACACAGGGACACCGTGGCACCAGGGAGTACCAGACACCATGTGCTGCTACTCCGAGCAGTTCAGGGGTTAATTCCCATGTACAAAGCAAGCCCTTTGTCACTTCAGGAGTGCATTTTTGCGTTGATCCACACAGGTTATTTACTTAGGACAAGTTTCCCCTTGTGTGACTGAGCTTTGCATAACTAGATACCTTGGAAAGGCGCCTGCTCAGAATTTGCTGAGAACTCATCCTGTGAAAATTCTTCACAAACTACAGCGGGAACCTCTCACCTTGTGCTGGAATCACCAGTAAGATGGAACTGGCTTGCTCAAGTGGTGTTCAGGTTTAGCCCCCCATGCTCAGAAAGATACACTGAATCAGGAAAAGGCCACCGAATAGCTAAAGGAGAAAGAAACAATTGTGTAAGAAGTGGTGTTTTTTTCACTCTAGCAACATAGCAAGGGGATATGCTTGATGTCTGCAAATAAATCACAAAGAAAGAAAATTGACTGCATTTACTTGGACATAAGGTAACAGGAGCAATCAGAAGAGCAGGGATGCTGTTGATGAAGGGTTGGACCATTCTAACTAAGGTACACACACCTAAATATAAAGCACTCGTTTACCATCTGCTCCTTTTGCTTATTCTCCCCCTGCCCTCGAATTGTATGTGGAAATAATTTGACCTTGAATACAAGCTTTTTCTTTTTTCTGAAAGACACAAAAAGCAGAGGAAACCTAATACATTCTCTTTGTTTATAATAATCTAAACTAAAAGGCAGCTTTGGCACAATACTAGATGTGAACAAACTAGTCAAGCAATAACTCTAGTCTGGAAGTGGAAGAAGTTATCTAACAGAGAGGGAAAGCCTGGTTTCAGAACAGTGTTTAATTAGTAGTTTGTGATAGATTGTCACTGGGCTTGATCCTTCTGGTCCCTCTCTTATGAAAACAAGAGGCTTATTTCTTTTTTATTCATGCAGGTATTTTTCTGCAGAGGTGGCAGTGAACCAGAACATCAGCTCCAAACTTCCTTGAACTTTGAGAAACTCGGATTCTGATTTGTACTCCCCAGCTGGAGATCAGCTGAAGACAAAGGTTGTACTTACACATATGCAGAGGAAATAAAGCAGTTTTATCAACTCATACCAGAAGAAAGGTACCACAAATTTTCTCACGTGAGTCTCACTTTAGAGAGTACTGCCTGAAGATGGGCACTGGGTTTTGCTTGCATAACTCTCAGACAGAAACAAAAAAATGCCACATGTTTTGCTGAGTTCTATTGTCTCTCCCTCCCTTTGTAAGGAAATTAAAGCCTATTTCTCTCCTAGTTCCATGAAATCTATCTGAATCCTGGTAACATGTCTCTGAGAAATTGCTCAGAGGGAATAACAGACAAGGGTACACCCTCCATTGCTATGTTACTGCTCCATGAGTTCCAGACAAAAGCATTTCTTGTGGTTTGGCAGCAAGCATCTACTCCTAAAACCCTGGGATTGCATTGTTCTTTGCATGTCAAAAGTTGATTTAGTACCTACAGGCACAGATTGCAGGGTCCATCTTTTTAGGAGGAATCTTCAGGTTTTCTAGACTGCTGGGGTCACCTCTCACAGCCAGTGACACCATTTGGGAGAGTCACACCCAAGTGGATTGCAGAGCAGGCCCTCAGGTCTACCCTGCAATGAATATTCCAGGATTTTTATCCTGACCTAGGTTAAATGGTAATACTCCAGAAACTGAGCAACTGACTGCCAGGCCCGTAATAACAACCCTGAATCATTAAATAAAGATACATCTTCAGGATAAATTATTGTTAAGGCTCCAAAATAGTTCTGCTGTGTTTGGAATTCTAATAATGGTAGGCAAGCTTGACTGGAACTTCTAATGATACAAAGATCTTGCAGTCTTGCTTATCTGTAGCTAAGTTAATGAGCCTGGGACCCAAACACAGCTATTATGAGGCCCTTCTGCTCAGAATGGTGTATCTTTACTTTCAAAGCAGATCATTAAAAGTAATATCTAATGAAAACTCCATCTGTTTTCCATTGAGCATACACTTGGCTTTTTTCTTGTTTTATTCTCTAAGGCTCCATGAGGCTTTGCAGCACACAGGGCTGACACTGTCACATGCTAACAGGACAAGCCAGCCCTTGATGCAATTCCTTTGTCCAGGGAAGTTAAATATTGGGTATATCTGGATCTATTAACATAAAGGTAACCTTTTGGACCTTTAATTTCTTTCATATCCAAGAACTGGAGAGAGATGCACAAATATGAAGTGGTGTAATAAATCTTAAGTCACACAGACCTGCACAGAACTGAATCTACAGACCATAAATGTTATTTTACAAAGCATTAGCAATAAAAGCTGAGAGTTGCCACTCTGTTCTCTCTCTTCCACTCAGCTAAATGGGAATTTCTGAGTCCTGTGAAGACACGGGGTCTATGACACAAAGTTGGGCAGTTGTGATCCCTGCAGACACTCTTACAGTTTTCTATCACATCAACCCACAGAAGCCAAAACATGCACATGCAGTTTCCATTACTAAATAATTCATTTGCCAGTCCCAGAAAAACCTGGTAGTATTAGATATACAAACACTTCATACTAAGTGCTGTTAAAGCCTAGTTGCCAACAGACTTGAGTCTTAAGGATTTACCCAAGTGGAGATTTTCTGTCCTCTTACAAGGGTTTTCCTCCCTTATTCCCTGTACAGACACGGCTACCTGCAGTAATGAATTTTCTAGGCATTTCACAGAACAAGAAAAACATGCCTAAACTGACCATGGAAATTAAAAGGTTTTTTCCCATCAAAAGAAGGAAAATCTGGAAGAAACACCAAATAAAGTAGGAAACTGGGAGGATAGGAGAGACAACAAGGAGGAAAGAACATATTTTTGAATAGCACAAGCTGTTTATGAAAAAGATTGGGAACTTGGCTCACTGCAGAAGCAGAAGACTGGACTCAGCAACCCAAAAGATAATTTTTAATTCTACTTTCCTTCTCCAGAACTGGTGTAGAATAGATAATTTTTCCTTTAGAATTAGTTTTCTCTGCACTTGCCTGTGCAAACATGTAAGTTAAAATGCATGTCGCCTCTTTCCCATGCTCCAGCAAGGACAATAAAAAGAGAATGTGACCTCTTGTGTGGCCTGTAACAAGTACAAATTAATGATGTCTTAATATGCATTCAATGTGGCAAAAAGTCCCATATTTCATACAGCTTCATAAATAAAGCATATCTTCTATGATTGATCGCAAATGAACCAGAACAGAATCAAGCAGGTAATGTGGGAATACAAAGTAATAAAGATTGATTCTTACCTTTTGCTTTTGTAAGAAAATGAGACTCATGTTTATGTTTGTTTATATGCATCCGCCCCAATTAATATTGGGATTGGTTCCTAATTCCCAATCAGATTTTTAAAACTTATGACATTTAATTCCTGCAAGTTCTGTGAAAATAGACAGCCAAGTTAAGACAGAATATTCATTTCTCCTTGAAGAAACAGGCTAAAATGAACTCAATCCCCATTAAACATCAGAGAATCCATGCCTAAACACAATCCAAGATATAAATCCATAGGAAAAAAATATTTCACTGTTTGCAGAACTACTTGTATTGAATGAGATCACAGAGATATAACATCAGCATGACAGAATCTAATCACCACTCAACAAACATTTTGGAAACGAGTCAGCAACCACATCTGCTGCACCAGAACCAGAGCCTCATGTGACAGGAAGCTTATTAGAGACCCTGTCTCTCATTATTTTGTTTTTGCTTATAACTTCTCAGCATGAATATTCAATATTGCAAAATCAAGCAGCTTCCTTTACAGACCATCCAGAAAGGAGAAAGAAATTGTGTCAGACATTCCAGATCCTGAAGAAATTGGTGCCTGTGGAGCTATGGATTTCTACCAGCAAAACATCTGGCACAAAACAACATTAAACATGAATAACTTGCTTCTCTTTCCCCTTACCATTGGTGTGAGGCAATAATAACTCCTCTGAAGTTTTCTTGATGTATCAAGCCTGAAAACAAGACAAAAGAGAAGAAAACCAGCCCTTTAAACATAGCAAGACATCTTAAAGGAACATAACTCAAAATACCTTATTTTCTCAGTAGCAGAAAATGTTACATTGTGAGACATTTTTCTTGGTTACTACACATGAAACAGTTGCTTTGCAACACTCTGAGTGCAATTTAGGAATTCCCATTTGGTGCTCTTTCATGGCTTTGCTCATAGCTCCAGGAGTCAGAGCCTCTGAGCAGGTAAATTTGGTAAAATTTACAGGGAGAAACATCACTCATAGGAAAATCTGTCCAAGAGTGAAGGCAAATGTCCAAAGTCTCAGCCAGCGTGACGGCAGCTCTGTGTACTCAGCCTTCCTCAGCTGAAACACTTCCTAAAGTGAAAGGATTCATCTCAAACACTTCTCAATTGGGTGGTCCATGTGCACCAGTCCTTGAATCGCCTCTGCAGTCACAGCTGGTGATGTGAGAGCCTGCCCCTCCTCCCCGTGCCCAGCAGTGGGGTGAGTTCGGGAAGACTGGGGCTGTGGAGCTTTGTGTGACTGAAATACGGGCACCTCCATCTGGCGAGCGGCGTCAGTCCTGTGACACACCAACAGCTCCCGTTTCCCCTTCACATTCCTCAGCTCTGCAGGAGGTTTTCTTGCACATCAGGCTGGACTGGCAGTGGCATTTGGAAGTGCTGAGCAGTGGGATAGCACTCACTTTCCCTGGCAGGGAGGTGTTGCGTGGATCTATCCCCACTAGGGCCCTGGGGTGGGCAGGCACATTTTATACAGATGAAAGCTCTCAAACAGGGTCCCACTCTGCAGACACATCAGACAAGATCTTCCCAAAGCCTCTGGATAACCTTTCTTTCTTCTTTCTCCATCACCTCGTGGACAGATAAAAAAACCTTTCAGGGAAATCTTAAGTCGGTGTTGCAATTTCAACCCCACAGATGTCAAAGTGATTTTTACACTCTTTCTGCTCAACTAATTGCCAAGCCCCAACAAAGGGACTTTAATGGGTTGCACCAGGCAATAAACCATCATCTATTGGCTCTAGCAACAAGGAAGGAAGAGAGGGAATGTAAAGCTGGAACAAAGCACAAACCCAGAGCAGGTCCAAATACTTACAGAAACTGATTTATCCAAAGATCTGATACCAGATGTTCCATTCAGACAACTTTAACAGAGCTCCACAGAACATTAAATGCTTCTCATGTTTTCAGTACTCAACCCACTCCGTCTGGGCACTTCTGCCACAGGGCACAAACAAAACACTGCTTAATATTAATCAAAGAAGTGACTTTTGCTCTGCAAGTTCAATATAAAAAGAGTAAGAGCAAACACATGCTAAGCTGTTCCCGGGAACACTGAACTCAACAAAGGAGCTGTCTTGGATCACAGCATTTCTAGATTATGCCCAAAGTCTTGTTTTAGGGAGGATATATTAGTGATATGTTACCACAAATATTGTGCTAAACTGGAGCACGTTGCATCTCTGATTAAGAAAGATCCAGCTCATAATATACCAAATTCATGTATCCTTGCTTACCTGGAGTTTCCACAGATCATTGCACAGCTACTAGCCCATGGAAAAGTTGCATGCTTTTTCCTGGACATCTATTTGGGTAGAACTTCTTTACAGATAGTATTAAATTTTGCCCGTGCCTGTTTCTAGCCTCATGGACTCCTTGTTCTCCTATTAGTTCCTTCTTCCTATTCCATTAACAGCCTGTAGCCATATATAGTAAAAATTACTACTTACTGCACACATCTGTGCAAAACCTTTTTCCAAAGTATCTTGAAATCCAGGACTGACTCCATTTGTCAAACAATACCAGGCTGTTGAGACTGTGCAGTGGCAGCTGAGATCACTTCTTCCTTGTTTTCTCAGCTGCCAGTGCACCCTCCTAGTCTCTTCCTGCTGATTCAACTCTGCAAAGGGGAAGGATAACAGGATAAGTATCTGGCCCATTTTTCTCTCTCTGCAGTAGCTCCTGGATTTAATTCACATACTTTTCTTAACCAGCCCCATCTATTGCCACCTCCACTTCCTCCTTCCTTGTATCTTTTGCTCCCTGAGTCAGTTACTCCAACTCAGAATAAAGCTCTTCTTTAAAAGATGTGACCTTCTAGGTTGTCTGCTGTCCTCCTGAAAGGCTGACAATTCTGCCAGCCTTTCCTTAGAAGTTCTTCTATAACTGACTGCAGCCTCTTTCTGTGAACTCCTCGTGCATCCCACCAGGTGCAGCTGGACCACGGGATGTGCAGAGCTGCCTCTGTCCCAACGCCACCGAGTTCTTGTGTGTTTACTCAGCTCAGGCACTGGATGGTGCTCTTGGCACTTCCATGCCGCAAAAGCGCTTTCCAAGCAATCCCACTTCTCCCGAGAGCTGTGAAAATTCCCCGGGGTCAGATACAGTTGCACCTCTAAGCCTCTAAATCCCAAGAAGAGCATGTTTTGAGCACACAGAATGTAGCCGAGGCTGCAGTGGAAGAAGCTCAGCTAGGTAAGGACAAATGCCAAATGAAATGTCACTGCCTGTGACACACAAATCCACCAAGCAGTGGCTTTCACACTCGGCCTCACATATTTTATTTGCTAATTGGTTCCTTATCAATGTTCCCCATAGCAACAAGGGAGATGTAAGTGGCATAAAGTGGGCTGCGTGACATTATGTCTGCATGTAAATGTGACTGGGATTGTGCATGGAGGGGATGATCTGAGGGAGGTTAACAACATAATGTGAAACCTCCTGTGGTCTCAGAGGAGAAAGGAGCTTCTTAATGCTGCCTGAGTGAGGCAGGGAAGTTATCTCAGCAGCAAACCTTTTTGAGAGAATCAGACTGAGATTCTATAGAAAATGAGTTTGTTTGATCTTTTTGCCTGCTAAGAAATATTAATTTTATACCAGATGTTTGTCTTTGGTTATTTTTCATAGAAGGTCAGAAGATTTTTGGTATTTTTAAAGATGTAATGAATAGAAAAGGAAATAAACTTTATGGCAAAAAAAGCCATAGGGAGATAGGAGATAAATGTTCAGGTTTTTTCCTTCCTTTTGCTGATTTTTGTGCATCCCCAGGCAAATCAGGCTGTCTCTCTGAGTTTGCTCAGCCTTGTAAATTGGAGATAATTCCTTCTCTTCCAGCTCTTCTAAAAGGCTCTTTCTTCAATGGAAGGTGCCATAGAAGTAGAAAATATTTTGTATGTCTACATCTAAGGGACATAGGTCTGGAAAAGGCACTCTAGCAAAATAAAGAAGCAAATAGAGAGACCACTGTAGCATTTAGGAGAAATCAGGGAAAACAGGGAATAAAAGGATTCATAAAGATGAGGTGGCATTGATGAGAAACATCTGGACTAGCTGGATGTACCCACTGACCTAAGATGTGGGATTTAAACTTGTATTACTAAGTATTTGGATGGGACCACCTCTGGCTATGCAGAAATCAGCACAGCTCCAGAAAAGGCTCAGAAATCACTGAAGAATCCCACCTGGAGGAAGGCCTTGAATTACACTTTCCAGCAATCCTACCTGGATGAAACAGTTCAGAGGGTGGGCTTGCTCAGCTGAAGGATTTGCACAGATTCTGTGATCCCCTGAAATCCTATGGCAACTCTTCAGCTGCCTGGTCCGTTGTTTACACAAAGACTGCTCAGTCTTCTTGGGTATTGTCCTTCTAAATGTCTCCAAAGACAGTTCTGAAAGGGACAAACTGAGGGTTAACAGTGCTTGGATGAATAAAACACTCCAAAATGAGCACTGCTGTTGAAGCCTTAACATGGAAATCTTTTGGCTACACCATTTCATACGACACACAAGGGACGATGAATTTTACAGTACTTGCAACACTCCCTCCTCTTGGCAAGTGGGCACTGCAAACCATTAGAATTTATGGGATAACTGAGCTGCTTGTGTCTCAGAGGAAGAAAACGGGATAAATGGCCCAGTCCTGCAGATCTGACATGACTCATCTCATCGAGGTTAACGAACCGGCCGTCTCAAGATTAGGGAGCTGAGTGCATGAGGTGCTACTGCTCACACGGGCTGTTGCTTGGAGAAATGCTACTACAGGCAGTGCTTACATGTAAAACAGCCTCAAGAAGCAGAAATCCTGTTGTTATTTTAGGGGTTTTTTTTAAAAAAAGTATAATCTCATGAACAAAGTGAAAAACAAGAGAGTTCTCTCTGGGGTCCCACTGCCCTCGTCGTCCCCACTGCTGGAGCACGTTGGGTTATCTTGGTGAGGGCTGATAAATGTGTGGTGACTGCCATGGGGCTTGCTGGCAGCTCTCTCCTCTATTGTGACATCCTGCTGCAATAACAGAGCTGGCAGGAGGGAGCCTTTGTCCAAGTCTGCCTTCAGCAGATTCAAGTGGAGATGCTGGACTTGGCACTGCAGTAGTTGTGGTGTGTGCAGATAACTTTGTTAGTGCGGGTATCGTGAGTCTGAATGGGGTATGGCGTATTTTTGGATCTTCCCAGGAAGGAGTGTGTAAGCACGAAGCAGAGTTGTGCCTCCCTGCAAGGGCAATTCTGATGTAGAGCTGAGCAAGGTTACCCAAAAGACTGTGTTCTTAATGTGCCCTTTGTTACTCACGCAGGCTGAATTTCTGATTCCTTGGTTATTGTGCAGTAAGAAAAATTGTTTCATTTCATGGTATATCACAACATTCAATGAGCTTGTCCCTTGGGAACACAGAGAGCTTTCAGATCTTAATATAGACATCTTTCAAATGAGATCATTAATGTGTATATATCTGGATTTAGGGCCAATGCAAGCACTTCGATTTTTTGCCTGCCAAATTTTCTTTTTTGGATACATTTTCTTCCCATATATTCAAAGAACTGCACCACATGGAATCCTTTAAACAATGGATGGGATAACATAATTTTTCAATTGCTCTCGAAAAGGTTTTTAACCACATAAACTATTCCAGGGTTCGCTAAGAAGTTACCATTGCAAATAATGTAATTGTTCCAGACTGAATTCCTTGCATTCCAGAATAACTTTTGAAGTAAAGAGCATGACTAATTTGGGATTTTAAACCAGCCTCTTTATGGTAATACTTAGATGAATGTAAATTTTCTCCAAAAGCTTTGCTTTAAAAAGAAAGGACCAAAGCCTACAAACACTCCTAGCTGCAGAACCAATACTTAATGTTAATGAACCATAGATCTCAACAGAAGGAAAATAAACCTTTAAAAATTAGGAAACTGAACACTTTATTTTAAACAATGAAAAAAAGTGAGAAAAACAGTAGCCAAAATCTGGCAAAATATAAAATAGAAATATATAAAGAGCAAGCAATAAATTCTGGTTTTCCTCTTCTCTTTTGTGAGCAGGACAAGGCTGTTACTTGCCTTTGGAGTGAAGCCAAGCCTCGCTGTCCTGCACCACCGAGTCCCTCCTTAAAGATGTGTGTGACTTCTGCTTCACCTGGAATTAAAACCACACTTTTTTTTCTGGTCACATGTTTCCTTTTAACATCTGAAACATTCTTGTTGCATTCCTCTAAAGATGAGGTCATTGCATGGTTTGGCCAATGGAGACTGTTACCCAACTCTCTACTGTGTAACACCTCCAGGTAGAGTAGGTGGGGGAGATGAAATCTCCGACTTGCTGAGGCAGAGGGCCTCCAGTTCTGCAATTCTCTTCCCCCGTGGGTGCAGTGGAGTTTAGCCTTAGCAACCCACAAAGCCGCTTCCCAAATCCACCTCGTTACTGAGCTTTCTTGGATTAATTGAATTAAGCAGTGGGTGGTTTAAGAGATGAACTACACTGGGAGCAGGGCCTGTAATTCACTGCAAACTCCCACCATACAGGGCACACCAGAATCCAACTTATTCGTGGCCAGCAAAGCAGCAGACATGGGGAACAGCACTTCAGAGGGCCTTTTGGATCTCCATTTTGATTCTGTGCTACAGGCCAGCTCCTCAGTTCCCACACATCAGCCTGTTTCCACTGGATTCACACCAGATGCAGACTTGGCCTTGCAAGTCCAGAAATTTAGTTTATCTTTTTAAAGACTCCGGGTTATGTAGAATTGGCTTAGCTGTCATATAAAAAAATACTATCTCGTATCACTGAAAACAAAAGGAATTAGCTCTGTATTTATTAGCCAAACTTCCTGTGAATACAAAGCTTTTGGGATCATGCTCCTCCTCAGTCTGATCCCAGCCCTGCCCCTTTAATCCCCCTCAGCGAGGGACTTGCTGGAGTGTGCAGGGATTCCCCCCAAAGCTGTGCCCTTTGGGGCAAGTACAATGTATGCAACTGGGTCTTGTCCTGACATGGAGTTGGGACATAGCCAGGGTAACTCAACCAGCCTCAGGATCTGGGACTAGTGTCGCAGATAAGGACAATGATAATTACATTCTTCAAAGCCTCGTGAAAATAGATGCCTCAGTTGGGGTCAAAGTGCCCCAAGTAAAAGGGGGAAAAAAAAAAAAAGGCAAAAGCAAAGACACAGAAAGAGAAAAATCTTTCTACATGATCGAAAAAATAAGCAGGGAAAGTTTCATTTGGAACTTGAGCCTCCATATGCACACAAGTCAATCAACCATAAGACAGATCTATTAGGAAAACAGATTTAATAAGCTCTTTCTCCACTTATTTGTTTTATTCTCCTCAAGCAAAATGAAAATACCTCTTCTCTCCTAGATATGTTATGTGAATTACTTCACTGTGCTCTTGGCAACCAAACAACCCCAGTCCCCCTCAGTTTCCTCCTGGTCTCCAGCAACCACTGCGTGTTCACACTCACTACTCGTCCCTGGGTGTTACTGTTCAAACAAAACCTGCAAACTTCTCTTTTTCAATGAGCCTGCAGGATTAAATTTCAGGCAGAGTGCAAGGTGACAGCTACTCCTCTACCCGTACTGACACAGCACACGCTCTCCAGAGAGATGCCTCTTCCATTCACACGTGTATGCTGCTTGTGGTGCTGATGCTGGAAATGCCCATGTTAGGCTTTTAGGCCAAATAAATTTGATAAAAATTCATGGGATTTTAGGAGCATTATTTCTGGAGAAGCTTATCCCAGAAATAGTCTCTGCTCACCTGCGTCACTGATTCCTTAATACTGCACTTGTCTAACATTTGCACCGTGGGGACTGGAATTCAGGACTTCTGGTCTCTGCTGGTTCTGTGCTGCAAGACCTGTTCCTCTGATTGAAAACTGCTGCTAAACCTTCTTTACCTCTTTTAAGATTTAGCTGAGTCATGTTGAGAAATCCTTTGAGATCAAGGCTATAAGAATTACAAGTGAGTAGAATTAAATGGGACATTTTGGGAGGCACAGAGGAAGTTACTCAATTGTTCCAAGTTAGAAGACATTCTGTTAGATACTACATAAACCTTCACCTCTGTCAAGTCCAATTACTGTCCAGAAAAGAAAGATTAAGTAAGAACCACGCCTATAAAGCTCGTACAGAAGAACAAGAAGGGAAAATAAAAGTACAAGCCCCTTGAGAGTTTTTAGTCTTCAAACTACATATAAAACCCATTTAGAATGTAAGCTCAGGAGTTCTGATAGAGACTTGGAAATGTTGCAATTCCAATAGTCAATATCCTGTCTATGGAAGTGATGAAAGTGAAATTACATTCATCCTTTAATAAGCACTGGTAGGTACAACAGATGTCAAGCTTGATTATCTTACTTGCTTTTTGCAGCAGGAGTGATGCTGCACTGAGTCTGATCCTGGACCAACCAAAATGTGTCAAGAGTTTTGCCTCAACATGAACAAGATGAAATTAGCTGCTAATATGGGTGTTCTGGGGTACCCATATGAACACACACCAGGGCGGGGTTTCAAGAGCTCAGTTCCTACACTCAGGACTAGATTTTCAGGGACAGTCATGCACTGAATTCTTGTAACATCCAGATACTTATAAAAAAGCCTAAGCAGGAGCTAAGAAATTTGTAAATGCACCTCAAGTGATAGATACTTCATCCTTTGATCACCTGTCACTAAGTCAGCAATTCTGTGAGCAGCTGACACTTCTAGGTTCTCCAGATTTCCATGAAGAAAGCCCTACATGTCTCAATTTGGGAACACGGAAAAATTAAGTCTTTAGTTTAAGCCTGCTTTATACAATGGCAAAGACTGAGAAGATTTACCTCAACTGGTTAAAAAGGGCAAAATGGAATAATTTTCAAAGACTCCCTATTTCAGGTGTGCATTTGGTTTAACTGAGCAAAAATTTAATAGGAAATGCAGAATCCCATGCCTTGCCATGCCATGTACTTTGGCAGCAAGGCTTGAAAGACTGTGGCACCACGTGAGATTCAGTTTAAAAGTGACTCATTTTAGGGTACGCAAGCCATAAGAAAAGTGAATTGTAATGCATCCTGCCCTTGAAAGGACTTGGTGCTGTAATTTGTCCTCCAACTCCACTTTCTGTGATTTTACATGTGCTCAAATGATGTAGATCTACTATTTTATTGGCAAAACTTGGAGTTCAGACATGTTCTTCCAGTTAAGTGGAAGGACTTAAACCCATCTAAAGACTAAACCTCCATCAACACAGCCCAACCACGGGTGCTGGGGAAGGCACCCCTTGGCAGGACAAGCTCCTTCCACTGCTCACCCAGGTCACAGCTGCACTGTTAGTGTGACAAGTGTGACAACTAAATGTAGGCCCGGGGCTAACATACCAATTTCCATGCCAAGCGTGTAATTTACTAATAAAACTTTCTGATTGTTTGTGGACCCTCTGACTTTTGAGGTTCCTTTTGTCCATGAGGATTTATGAATCTTGGGTGCTTCCACCCCCTTCAGGGTGGGTCATCACATCAGGGAACGACTGCATGTGGCACTCAGTGCCATGGTCAGGGTGACAAGGTGGGGATCAGTCTCAGGTTGGACTCGATGATGGTCTTTTCCAACCTCAATGATTCTGTGATTATAGGCCAGAATTTGTTGGTGTTGCTCAAAGCGACTTCTTGAATAATAAACATTAATTATGCCTTCGGGCTGTAGGTCCGGGGATTTCTCCCTTACCCGGGGCTGAGGGGCCAGCCCTGGCAGGGACCCGGGAGAAGCCACCGCCACCCTCACCCTGTCCCCAGTCCCTGTTCCCAGTTCTTGTCCCCGGCCCCTGTCCCTGTCTCCAGTCTCTGTCCCTGTCTCCAGTCCCCGTCCCTGGTCCCTATTCCCAGCATTTGGTCCCTGTTCCCGATTCCGGTCCCTATTCCTTGTCCCTGGCCCCTGTCTCTGGTCCCCAGTCTTTGTCCCTGTTCCCAGTCCCTGTCCCCGTCCCCAGTCCCTGGTGCCGGTTCCCGTTCCCTATGTCTACCCCCAGTCCATGTCCCTGTTCCCGGTCCTGGTTCTCGTTCCCGGTGCCGGTTCTGGTCCCTCCCCGCTCGGCCGCAGCCGGTTCCGTGTCTCACCGTGGGCGCCTGCGCGGGGCTCCTCCTCCTCCTGCTTCTCCTCCTCCTGCCCGTCCTCCCCTCCCGCCACCGGCGGCCGCTGTCAGGATGAGGCGGAGGAGGCGGCGGCC
>VZTA01012240.1:18790-75587 GCA_013398855.1 Mohoua ochrocephala | reverse complement strand
AGCGGGGACCCGCCGGGAGGGAGCGGGGAGCGCCCTGGGGAGCTCGGCTGGGAAGGCCTTGGGAGGGGGCGGGAGGCAGCGCAGGTGGTTTTTTAGGCTGTAAATGTGGAGCAAGGGCGGCTCCCGGCGCGCACGGAGCGGGGATAACGCTGGGAGGACGCGCTGCTGCCGGGGAACGGGAGCCCAGCCTCGATGGGACGAGGCCTCCCCGCCCTGGCAGGGGAGGAGGGGAAGGGTGGCGGTTTATCCAGGTGGACGTGGATCCGCCGGGTGGGACGCCCTCATTGATTTGACCACGGCGGGGGATGTTTGGCTGTGTTCGAAAAGGCACCTCGGAAGGTTCAGGTCGGGATGTGCGGTGTGAACAGTGCATTCCTTTGCTGGAAAAGACAAAGAAAATAACAGATCTTCTGTCAAGGTGGTATGTACCTGTGCAGAAGGAAGCTAAGCTTTCCCTGAAGGTTCCTGCCGTGGAAAGGTTAATTCTTTCTGGTTTGAAAGGAATTGTGAACGTTTTTTACCTTGGAATAGGTTGCAGAGCTGCGTGCGTATAAAAAAGCTGTGGGTAATGCTTAGCTTGGAAGGTGAGGTTGAAGGGACAGTGTTTACTGTATGGGATGTATGGGAGGGGATGGGAAAGCAAGGAATTTCAGTTGAGGCTGGTCGTAATGTAGATATAGAAGTGGAAAGATGTGCAGAATCCTGCAGGATTGGTGCTTACCCAGCCGTTGGACTAGGCCAGGACTCTTGTCTTTTAGAGAGCAGTTGAGTTTCCTTGGGAAAGCACTCGGTTCGAAAAGGGCAGTGATGTATTCTTAATTAGCTATGTCTAGGGAATTGCGTGGGCTTTTTTTTTTTTTTCTTTTTGTGGAGTTACACGAGAAAGTGCTTATCCTCAGGGATTTCGGGATTTCAGCCTGCCTTTTAAAAGTTTTAATGAAGAAGGTGCTTAGACTGTGGGGTTTTCCCGACATTAAGGTCAGCCATTGCTTGTCCTTCGAGAGCACTGAGGGGAAGGTGAGTTTCCCTGCTGTCACGCCTGTGAGGTTAGCGTTGGTAGGGGTTGTTCTCCTGTGCTTTGTGGTGAATAACCATTGTTTATTGTTCTTCAGCCTGTTCTTCTGAGAGCTGCAGAACAACTTCCAGCAAATTTTCTCCTTGGCTCTTGCAGGCTGTCTCACTGCAGGTGTGCAGGGGAACTGTGCAGTGTACAAATTGTTTGCTGCCTCTTGACCAGGAAAGGTAGCTGTATGTTTGTAGTGCATTAGAAGCTCCGTGTTGGATGTATTTTTGTTGTTGTTTAAAAGGAAGGCAAAAAGGTGCAAGTAAATTTAGTGGTTTGATAGGTTGGTGAAGTCTGTCTTGCAGAAGGTATGGATTGCTGTCTTTCTCCTGCTCCCTAGCTGTGGGGAGATGAGGATGCTGTAGATAAGGGAACGGGCTGAAAGTTGGATGGATTCTGAAAGTGGTTGCTGTGTCCTGCACTAAAGAATTAGAGCTCCTAAAATGGCTCCTCTCCCCATCCTCCTTTGGCAGCCACAGGACCAGTTGGGGTGTTTTCATCCACTTTGATTACTATACTATTGTTCTCATCTGGGTTGGTTTTGTTTGTAACTCGCCAAAAGTGTGCCTGGAAACTGTTCTATTTTAATGTGGAGAAAATTCAAGAAATGAATTATTTAATATTTTTACTTGTCTGCACTGAATTTATTGCTTAGAGGAGTAGCGTAACCTCTGATTTAAGATTACGTGTGACAAAATAGGACTGGATTAGTATGTTCCCCTAAGGAAAAATAATGGCTTTTTATAATTACTTGTATTGATTATAAATAACTTATGCATTCTTTACTCATGCAAGACACATCAGCTATGATTTGTTTTGTGGAAAGCAAGTATAAAAGAACTACTTTCTCTACCGTGATAGAAATAACATACGGAACAACACGAGAGGAATTGATGTAGAATTTGTCTTCTATTCTAAAGCCTGTACTGGAATGAAAACGGGCCCGAGTGTAGGGGAAGGAATAATGCAGAGAAATAGGAAAAGAATGGGCGTTGTGTCCTACCCTGGCTTTGTACTTTGGATTAGTGGAGACGTTAATAACCCTCTAATCTGGAGAGTGGGGTGACAGAGTTTCTGTACCGTGAGGATCGCAGAGAGGCTGAGGGCTGCCCTTGGCTGCTGCCGGAGCTTTGTGCTCTGTGCTGTGAATTGTGAGCTCGTGATGTTGACCTGTGCTGCAAGGAGGTGTGTGCTGCCTGCTGATCCTGGTCAAGGGGCTTTTTTGGGGAGATTTTAGTTTATATGCGTTGCCTGGATTGCATTACCACAGCAGTAATGTCTTATTTTTCAAAATATTTTTACTTTGAGTATAATATTCAAAATTCAAACCTCTCAAGCTCCCTGGGTTTAGTTTGGATCTGGGTGCTTGCCATCTCTGAATGTAAGGTTACCAAACAAAATGTGTTGGCATAGTTTTTCCCTATCAGAATGCTCAGGATTTAGTATAATTCCCCTTCTCATTTCTGGAAAACACTTCAGTGAAGGAACTGCAGTAACATAAAACACTATTTCTTCAATACTAAAGTTAATTAGAATGATAGGCCAATTATTAAACTCTTCTTACTGTTCTAAACTTAAACCATTAGTACAGTCAGACTGATAATTAGCATATCCATTGATATTGTTCAGTGATAAACTGTTAATGGCACAGTCTATCAGCTATTTTAATAAGAATTTGCTGGCAGAAAGAATTGATCCAGTACTGGAGTAACTTAGGCCAGTAAATGTGTCTGTTTGTGGTGGGAGCTGTGCCAGCTCTCAGTGGAGAGAACTGCTCGGCTGGAGATGGAGGATTGGAGGATGTTGCCATATTGATCTTGGTGCCACCAGCAGTGCCGTGATCCGCATTGTGTCCCTGTGTCAATAATCCAGGATCCCAGCAAGAGCTGGGACTTGCTGTCGCTGTCACACACCCCAGGGGCTCAGTGATGATGGTGGAGAGGTCAGGGATGTCACATGGAAAATTAACTAAAAAAACCTTAGGTGCTTTTATATTTCTAGTTATATTCCTTGTGAGTATATCACTTTTAAACAAAATTGAAGTATCAAAAAATGTTATTACTCATCTCCAAGCCAGGTGTGGTTCATAGGGGACTGGCTTTGAGTGCTGGTGATCAGCTCTGCGTTGTTGATGCAACTGTCAAATGTCAAACTCTTATCTCTTGGGGAGTAACATCAAAATTGTTGGTACTTTCCAAGAGGCAAAAAATTTCTTCCCTCACTTTCATTTTGCTTGGTCCTTGTTTTATTATTATTCAATAGTTGCTAATATTACTAAAAAATGTATTTTAATTAAAACACAAACATTCACACTTTTTTTTTTTTTAGGCTGTGTGCTTTTCTGTCATTTCAGTGGACAAATCTGGAATTTGGTTTCAAAACCAAAACAGACACTTTGAATGTACGTGTTTCCACCTCTTATAGTTTCTAGAGAAGTTTTGATCTGATCAGCAGGTCAGTTTGCTCTGAAGTGGGAATATCCACATTCAGGGATGTTCTTCTGTCGAAGTCAAGTCCCAAATCTCTTTTAATCTTGAAAAATACCGTGGCCATGTTCTTTGTAATTACCTGTTGGAATGCCAGAAGGCACAATGAATATGCTTTAACCTGTGGACTGACTCTCCCTTGCATTTTGAACAGTGGAAGATATCAATTCTTTGCCCGTTTTTATTGCTTCTTGGCCACTTCACCATTGTCACAGGGAAGATGGGCTTAGTAATGTGTTTTCTTCCCTTCCTGGCCTGGTGCCTCGGGCTGCTTAGCTGCTTTCCCACAGCCCTTGGTGGGTGGACTGGATTCCCACTGTGCAGCTAGTTTGTATGCACTCCCTTGAAAGTGATTGAAGAAGGAATTTTGTTTTAAAACTTTCAAGAAGCTAAACCAAACAACTTCTGTCAGTGTGGGAGTGGACCAAATCCCATAGGCTTCATAATGGGTGATGGTTGACTGGCAGGCTTGCTGGGCTTTCACTCCAGGCATTTTATTAAAAAGTGCTTCTCAGATGTGAAGTTTTCTATCCTAAATTTAGGTATTTTAACTACACACTTTTCTTCTTAAAAAACACCAACTATGTAGTTTAAAAAAAAAAAAAAAAAGCCTGAAGTTGAGATTATGGCTTTACTCTGACTGAAGTCTTTCAAGATAAGAACTGGTAATATTGATAAGCAGCACTTACTAACCAGGCTGCTGTGAAAGCCATTGTGTGTGTATTTCAGAGGAACATCTTTCACACCAAAGGTCTGGTACTTCTCAGTGGTTCAGTCCTTATTTGCAGAGTTGGTTTTAGTGTCTGATTTAGTGGTGGCTGAGTTAATGGTGCTACCCTCTGCAAGTTATTCTATAAATAGGATAAGCATTGTGTCATTTTAGTCATAGTATAGTCAGTTAAGCATGATGATGAATTATCTCTGGAAAACTTGAAATCATTTGATATTTTTGTGTAAATTGGCACAGGAAGAACAAGTGAGCAGTGTACCCTTGGTTAATATCTCTGTGCCTTTCAGAAGGAAGAGGGGGGTTTTTTTTAGCTGAAAGATACCTGGTGCTCGAGAAAACTTTGGAGTTGTCCTATTGCTCTATAAGCAGTGCCTGTAGCACCCTAAAAATGCAGAACTGCAGCATGACTGCTGATATAATGGGGAATTGTGTGTATTTTTTTTTCCCATTCATGTCTCCTTCTGTCAGCCACAACTCCCCTTGGCGTTCAGCTGACCTGCAATGGTGCTTCCCTCCTGCCTGTCCTTACAATGAAGGGGTAAAATAAAAGCTTTTGAATCACCTTTTATGTCTGTTTGCATCTCCTCTGGTAATTCCTGCTCCACACAGCGGAGCAGCAGAAACGTGGCCTTGCTTGCCCTTTGGTCTCAGGTTTTTGCTCCCTCTCTGGTCAAACACCCAGTCATTTGTCTTGGGCAACTGCTGCTCTTCAGCAGGTCCTCTGGTTTCCTCAGCCCTCCTTCCCAGCCACCACCTCAGCTTCTTTAATACTGCCCTCCTTGCCTTCTGCAGCCTCCTGGCTGTGGGTGTCCCCTGGACCTTGCCCTTGTTTTGGCTGCTCCAGGCCTTGCTCTGCTCTGTGGGATCACACCCATCCCTCCATTCTTCCTCTTCTAGAGAAACTCGCATGACTGTACAAACTTCCTCAGTGAAAAATGTCTTTTCCAAGCAGTATGGCTCCCTAGCTATGCTGAATCTTAGCTTATTTGCTCTTTTTGAAATATATTTTTCTTTATTTAAGAGCTCTCCAGGTTCTGTTACTGAGGAAGGAAGATCTCCTTGTGCTTTACTCTTGGTATAGAAGACTACTTGTCTGCTTTCCAGCCCTGCCTTATACATGTTCAGGTTCTGAGTGTTTTTTCAGAACAGATAATAGAATTTTGAGGCAGTGAACTTCAGTTCCCTAATCAGCAATCAGCAATGAGGTTGCTGACACCTAATTCTTTAATACCTTGGTATCTTTATTTATAAACTGAAGCAGCTAAGTGCCTCACAGATTGCAAAAAAATTAATTGCTGGAAGTTAACTTATGCCTCTTGGAAATGGAAGTAGAAAATAGAAGTGTTCCATCTTTTTGGCTATCAGAGCAGTTCTGAAAGTTGGTATCAGTAGAGAGCAGAACAGGAAACAGCAGTGCTGTGATCTGCTCGTTTGGTTCTGTGTGCAGTTGAGGGCCCTGTCTTGTGTGTCTGGCTGTGTTAGGGACTGAAAACTAACCACAGTCTTGGAGTAAAAAAAAAAGTCTGATTTTTAGTTACTTAATAAGCCAAAAGCACCTTGCTTTACTGTGGTGAGTCACACTGAGAAGAAATTTAAATTTGGGTGGGATTTTATTAATATATATCTTGTTATATTTTGTGGTTTCTGAAAGTGTTTTTTAATAAAACCATGGAGCAAAAATGCAATAACAGATAGGAGTTATCCATGGCAAAGCGAATTGGAATCAATAACTGGAAGGCAATGGTAGCATTAACTGTGTGTATTCCAGAGGGAATAGCCTGGAGGTGAGAGGGAAGGATTACCTGGGGATCAAACCAAACCAGCTTTGTCGATTATAATGGTGTTCCCATGCCTTTAAGCCAGTGACCCGAATAGACTGTGTGGTTTGTATTGCATCTTTTGTCAATACATGTTTTTAGCTTACAGATAATTGCAACAAGATTTGCAATGCTCTTTAAATGGCAACAAAAGAGAGGAATATGCACAACAAAAGGAGAAACAGCTCTTTCACAGTGTTTCCGTGTGTAACTGTTTACCCCCCACACCCGTGCCTTGGTAGGGTAACTTTGTATTTGCATGGCTGGTCACCATTAAAATACTCCCCAAAAGAAATGATTTGTTTTAATCTGTGCTACATCAGTGCTATGCAAAATCAGGAGGCAGCCCCATGGTTGGTTGCTTTAAAAAAAAGAACAAAGCGGTAACTTGCAAACAGTAACGCAGATAAAACCACAGAGTATAATACAATCCTTCCATCTGTGTGTTCAGTGTCGTTGCCTTAATCTACACAGGAAGAAACACAGAGGAGTGCTAGAAGTTATTGCTCAAGCAATAACTGTTTTAACCATCCACAGTAAAATTTCATGGCCAGTATCCTTTAAGAAAATTGTCTTTCCTAAGGCCTACTGGAGTTCGTATTAGACTCCCATTGACTTCAGACACAAGAATTGGAACATTCATCTTACATTAACAGTAACCTGTGCCAAAATCCTTCTGATACATTTTATCTGTGGTGTTACTTGGTTTATTTTGATGAAGTACAAAGCATAAATTTGGCTCTTAATTCAAATCATCTGACAGGCTAGCATCTTTATGTCATATGCTGCATCTTTTAAATTTTCTTTCAAAGATTGGTTTCAAGTAAGGTTTTCTTAATCGCCAGCTTGCAATGTCTGTTTATATCTTCTCCCATGTGAAATTAATGGGAAGGCAATTAGCAAACTCTGGATTCTGCGCTTGAGTGACGCTTCTAGCTGTGAAGATATTATAGCTGTCTGTCTGGTCTTCGCAGCTTCTGCTGGGAGTCTTAGATGAAACTGGAGATAAAGATGTTAAATCTCAAAGTGGTGCATTAACTCCTGGTGTTACAGAGGTTACATTTGTTGGAGGCACTGAGGATTACATTTAGCTGATGATCCATCAGGAAGGGTTGTAATGGCTTGTTACAATGTCTAATCTGACTGCGTGTTTGCTTTCAAGCAAGAGTAAATGTGAGCCTAACCTTATTGTGGAATACGAATGTTTTCTGATATATTTTTATCTACAGCTCTAGGTTTTGTACCAGTCTAAGCACTTCCATGCTGGAAACACTCTTTCAGTTGCGTTTGTTCAAAACCTGTGTGTACAAACACTGGTGGGAAACCTGAGCTTTGGAGTTTGCTTTCTAATACCGATTAAGTTTGTCAGCTTCCCCTGGAGAGTCTGAATGGAAATCAGGATTTGAGAAAGGTCATTTATCACTTACAAATGTCAGTCATCAAGTCTTAAAAAGTAAGTTTTGCTGCATGACTACACCACTCTCAGTTGCCACAAGGGACAGCGGGGGACAGAAGGAAGGCCAGACTATTTCTTTTGGCAGGCAGCAAGCACTTAGGTTAAACTGATTATCAGACTGTACCCATAGGCTGTGATTTCATGTTGCAGCTAAGCCAGTCGAGAAGGTTGCTGCTGCTAAAAGAAGCGTTACTGCTCTCTTCTTCCTGCTCCCACAGTTGTGTTTCCATCATTTCCTTTGTGCCAGCTCTGCACATTGGACCCATCACCGAGCCAGTTCAGCTCAGTCACCCTGTGGAGAACGACTCACTTCTGAATTAGTTTAGTTAATATAGTGAAAGACCTGATAAGTATTAGAGCTGGCATAAAGGAAGGGTGGAGACCACACAGCAGTAACACGAGAGTCCAAGGGTATAGTTCTGACGTTTTTTTCACAGGTTACTCCGATCTACTCCGATCTACATGTTCACTGTCACCGGTGTGTCAGGTCTGGTCTGTGCTCAGCCAGGTGCTGGGTGCCATCTGCTTTGGACCTGGTTTGAGATTCACTCCCCTCCCACCCTCCAGCTTTTTCCTGTATCACTTCTGATGCTGTCACTGCTGTCAAAGACTCTCATGGTGGGGATAAGAGGCACGTGTGCTCACACTGAGGTGGAGTGCTGAGTTACCCTGTCAGATGACCACCAGTACAGAAATTGATTTAAAACGATCGTAACTGCAGGCTTAGTCAAGCCTTCCCATTCTGTATTGCTTATACCCCTAGAATATTTTAAATGTTTTGAAAATTTCGTGCTGGAGGAGGATTTTCTTCCTTTTTAACTGTTCAGGAATTCATGTAGTTGACAAGTGGTAGCAAAAAAATACAAATATATAGAATCAAAGCAGTATTTTCTGTCAAGAAATAGATTCTAGAGGCTTGGAGGAGTACTAGTCTGTTGTTCTATTAAATTGCTGTAGAAACCTTACTCCAAATAATAGGATCTGTATCCTGTTCCTTATCAAATAAAGATGTTAATTGTCTTTTATTATTTGTCGTACCGTATTTATCATCACAATGTCTCCATAAATATATCTGACAACAATATTTTCCAGGTCATTTATTAAGATTTATCTCCTTTAAGTGGCTACTCTATGGCACTGTTTTTTCATGCCTACAACCTGCTTTTCTGACAACTAAATTTTTAAAATTACTATTCCTTGAAAGTAAGTTTTTACCTGTTCCCTTTCCCACTTTATTTGCTGTATACCAACTTGGGTGGCCAAATCATGTAGCAAGGGATAAGGAACCACAGTGGGAAAGAAATCTGGTGTTAACTCCCTTTTGTGGTGCTTGTTCACATCCATAACTCTCGAGTTGGGTATGAGTTGCTGCTGTTTCTGAAGTTTTTCTGGTACCTGTGAAATTGCTGTAGTGCTGTCTGGTAGCTGTTCATGTGGAAGTGAGTTTCCATGCTCTTGGTGATTATTTCAGCTTTTGAAAATGTCTACAAAGATGCCAATTTGCTTTAAATGGCAGTGTCCTCGTACCTGTAGCAATGGTAAATTACAGACGCTATTATCTATATAAATTTCACAGACATTGGCTTCTTTCTGGTTTCTTCCACATCACTTTCTTGGTCGAGCTATATTTCACTTTTGTTACCTTCATTTGAATTTTTGAGTGCGTTAGGTTGTCATTAATTTGTTCTTTCTGCTCAGAAATTGAGAAGCAGAGTACCTGGGGTGGTCTGTAGCCTGAATGCTCCCAAAGCTACGCCTCAGTTCTTGGCCCCATGACAAATAGCAAGACAGCACGAGATCTCAGACTAGTGGTGTCTGGGGGAATTTTGGAATTAATGTAATTGTTTTCTTTTATATATTAACTTACTTCATCAAAGAGAACAATGCAGTAGGGTTGTTTTGTGTTGTTTTGTTGGTTGTTTTTTTTTTTCTTGAGGGTTGAGTCATACTTTATTCCCATTTTTCTGCCTGAAGAGGACAGCCTTTAATAAATCTGTAGGCGAAGTGATAAACATATAATAAGGAGTCACAGGGATTTTTTTCCCTCCCACTGCAAATGAGTCAGCAATTAAATTATCTTGAAAGAAAATCAGTCTGTTGTCTGGGTTTAGCAAATGTTTACATTTTAAGAGAACAGTTATATTAGTGGTGCTCAGAGTGCAATTTGTGTAGGGGGTCTCCTGTATAATGAAATGCGTATCACAATCTCTCCCTAAATGGCTCTCAATCTGAAATATTTTTATTTGATCACAACGGCAGATTCCCGGTGGTTTATTAAAACAGACAATATCCTCAGCTTAAATTTTCTTTTACTGGGAAGACACACTGAAAGCCTCACTGTCAAGTGGAATTGCCACGTGTAATCCAGTTCTGGATTTTCTGGTTATATCATACAAATGATGAGACGTGGTAGTGTGGAAAAACTTGGCAGAAATATTCCTGTGTAAATACGAAGACTCATTCATATTTTCAGTCTTGCTCTGGTCAGGAAGATTTATGTGACTTGACATTTTTGGGGACTTGTTTTCAAATGCTGTGGAAGGGAATAGGTGGCTGTGCTGGAGGTCTGGTTCCAGGCTGGCGGAGCCTCTGTCTGCTTAAAACACCTTCTGTTGGTGTTTCTCTTGCAGATAATGAGGTGGGACAGGCTGGCGAAATGAAAGGGGCAGGGACGTGTGTGGCGTGTTTGACAGCTGCATTGTTTGAGCTCAGATGTGTGAAATGCTCGAAAAGCTTTGCCAAGGGGATCACGTCAGGCTGTGCCTGCAGGGTGTAGAGATCTACCTAGGCTGGCCTAAAGCTGGCACTGGTGTAATCCAGCTGTGAACCCTCTTGGAGGAATGTGCCCAGTTCTTGGGGACTTCACCTTCCCCGGTTCTGTGCTGCCGTCACCGGGCTCTTGTTTGTTCAAGCAGTGACTGGTCTGAGTAAATGCCCACAACCTGTAGAGTAAATAACCCCCTTCATAAACCCAGGGAGACACTGAGGCTTTTTTGGTTTGTTTTTTTTTTTTTTTCAAATTGATCCTCCCGAAAAGAGCAGATATAAAAAAGAAAATTTGTTAAAGCAAGGGGAACAAGATACAAGCACTTAGGGAGCAGGGAAAATGCTGGCCATCGTGATCAGATTGGTAACTCTGTTCTCTCCATTTTGTGTCACTGTAGATTAATTCAAAGTTCACCAGACTGTAGCTTGCTGTTGACTTTTGAAATACTCTGATATGCATTCAAGCTTAGCAACACTGCATTTCTGAGGAGATTCACTGGTGGTAGCAGCAGGATGCAGCCAAAACACTTTCCATAGGATTCCATTAATGGTGTTGACTGGTTGACTTTTCCAACTCTGTGATTCATCCACTGCTGCCCTATTTAAATTATTCAAAGAATTGATAAGGCACAGAGCGTGGTTGATTTTCTTGGAAAAAAATGCTAACCAATAGTGTTTTTCTGAAATTTCTTGAGGAATTGTTCTCCTCATCAAAACATCAAAGGCAGAGATGAAGTAGAGTGAAAATTAATGATGGTAAAACTCCTCGTGCATTAATTTGGGACTTCTGTGGCAAAGACTGTGTGCACAGAACTGAGAGTTCTGATGGCAGCCTCGTTAAAAGGAGAGGACCAGCTCCTATGGTGAAAAGGGATGTACAAAAAGCCAGGCTATAAGGATGGAGGTAGGGGACTGTCCTTGGGATGAAATGATGCTTTTGGCAAATGAAAAGAAACTGTTGGGAAAAAGTTCAAGCTCACTTTTGTCAACGTGGACATCTATGTTTAAGTGCATTCTTGTGATAGTTGATGTGAGTGATCACTGTTCCACTGCAGTCCAATGTAAATAATGTTTAACTAAGCATAAATTTAAAACTAGACTTAAGTTAACCTGGGGTCAGAATGACTAAGCGTATAGAAGAGCATTACTTGTCACATGGGGTGGGCTTACCAAAACTGGCAGTCTGGTGTGATTCTCCTTTACTGAGTGAAATGGAGTGTCATGAGGTGGAGATTTGGACCCCAGAAAGCAACTTGCCTGCTTCTGTGTCCGGGAAAGAAGATGAAGGAGGCAATAACAAAGCGAGGAAGTAGTTAACACATTGTGAGAGCTGTGAAAAGGGAGAAAAAGTGGCAAGTGGAAGTGGAAAAAAAAATGGGGAAGGAGAAACTGTGTTGGCCTTTTTTTTCCTTGTAATTGTGCATGAAGATGTTTGCTGCGTAAACATACTTTGGGGGAAATTAGTTGTTACTGCATATGGCTGTTTATCTCTGCAGGTTTCATTAAGCCCTTTAAAAGACCCTTTTTTTCTCTTCCCTTTTTTCTTGTCCTCATCTTGTGGCTGCCTCATCCCTGGAAGTGTCCAAGGCCAGGCTGGACAGGGCTTGGAGCAACCTCATCTAATGGAAGGTGTCCCTGCACAAGTCAGAGGGTTGTAATTAGATGATCTTTAAGGTCCCTTCCAGCCCAAACCATTCTGGGATGCTTGATTGTGTTATAGAAGAGAGTCTTCCCATTTATTCAAACATCCAAATTTCTTCAGATTTTAATTACTTTAATTTAGTGATGGCTTTTCATTTTCTAAGATCCTTAATGTAGGATGTCATACAGGGTTTAGCATGAAAAAGGAAAATAAAGAGTAGGAATAGGCACTACTGAGATTACAGGTTATAGTGGAAAGATGTTTGTCATTCTGCTTCAGTTAAAAATAACATTACTTTCAAACTTGAATAATATATTGCAAACTTCCACTTGATGTTAACAGAGTATTTATAATGTGGTTAGATGTTGGTAACATGCAATGCTCGGCTGAATATTTTTGATCCTGCACTTGCTGATTTACTGCAATAAATACAAAGCTTCTGTAAAAGATATGATGCAGCAAGGCTCAGTTCTGCATGGTGATATCTGCATTTGTCAGCAACACCGAGTTTTTATGGATTTGGCCTTAAATTGGTACTGGATTGTTTGCCTGTGAATGTTTAGTCAATAGAGAACAAATTGTGGATGTCAAATAACCTTCAGCTGCACAATCAGCCAGAAATGGCTGGATGAATGCAGCAGTGTCTGAAAGCTGCACTGCCCGAAATGGGGAACTGCCTGAGCTCCTTCTGCGGAACAGCTCGGTGCTGGCAGCCCTGGGGAGCAGGTCCCGTGCCAGGGCACAGCTGTGGGGCAGAACCCCCCGGTTTTCCCCTTTCTGGGGCTGAGTTCTCCTCGCTGCACACAGGGAAATGCTCTGAAAGAGGAGGTGAGACAGTCGGAGGCGTTTGGTGCCACTCTGAAAATGAAGGTGGCGAGTGAGAAGTCAGGGGTCGTTCTCTGTCCTCAAGTAAAACAAGGAAAGTGTGTGACCAGTGAGCTTGAGCCATTTGGCCCAGCAAATAAAATGCTTGATGCTTGTAAATGCAAGTTTGAGAAAAGCAAGTAATTATTTTCTTCCTGTTTTTTTTCTTTTTCCTTCAGTTTGATCTGCTGCTGCTGAATATCTGTGTATAAGGGCAAATGCTGTTCCTTGTAAATAAAGCATTTCATAAGTCAGGCATTGCTTCTGTTTAAAATGCTTATTCAAAGAACCATAATCTGTTCCTTTGCTTCTGAGTGCCTCATGCAAACAGCTGGATTGGAGTATATTGTAAGGGGGTGGGGGCGGAGTTGTGGTTGTTCTTTTTTCATCAAATCCTGTCTGAATAAAATAAAGAAAAGCATTTTGCAGTCTCTATGCACGGTCTGGTGGCAGACTTAGATTAAAAGTTTATATAGTAGCATAATTGTGGCTCCAATAGGATGTCGTGACAGATGAAAATTAGTGCTCATAGAAATTAGTAGAAAGTCATAGTAGAAACTCATACTCACAGAAATAAGTATTTTTCCATACTTCTGTCTCAAGCAATCATGACAGGAAAAGAAAGGTAGAAAATGACGCAAACTATTTTTTTTTTTTTTTGTCTCCAAAAAGTTGATTGTACATGTAGGGTTTTTTCTGCTCTGTTTTCATATTTCAGCTATGTTGGACTGAACTCTTGATGTCATGTGTGACACTTTAAATATCAAGCAGAAAGCTCTCTGGCATTAATTTTATAAATAGACCTGGTACTCAAAAATAGTCTTATTGATAATCAGCTTTGTCTGTCTTAGTTCTGGAATGATCACTACATGTTTGTGTAACTGGAAACTGTCATACATAAAATTTAATCCTTTTTGGAGCTGATCTGTGGAGCAGCATAGAAATAACTAGTCAATAAGAAATGTGTGTTTGTTCCTGTGTTTTCCTAGAATTGGAATTTTGCTGTGCAGTGGGTTAAGAGAAAGCTCTATCTTTTTTACTAGAGTTTCTCTTTGTGTATTGCAACAGTTTCATGATTCTCCTGTAAATCGATGAGTCCACTCTGAAATGGATTTTGCTGTCCTTCTTTTGAGTTCTTCTACCTGGTTAAGGCACATGAGGAGGTTCACTGTGCTTTGCTGTAAATGTCAGTGCTCCACAGGAGATGGGGATCCCTGTGTCTGACCTGGAGTGTCTCTGCAAAATCTGTCTTGTTAGCTAAAAATAAAGCTAGTGATTTAATTGGCATCTCCAACTCTGTCATCTGTAGTCTGTTTGGCCTAATAATCTGTGAAAAAATGCTGGTTTAAATTGTTGGCCAAAAGGATTTCTTGTTTGGTGTTTTTTTGGTTTGGCATATCAATTTTAATTTAAAGTTTTCTCAGTGCTATTTCAGAAGCTAAGAAATTGAGTCTTTAGGGGTTTTGTTTGTTTCTTGATGACTTAGGGCCCTAAATAGGGAATTAGGTCTTCGCACTACTGCTGTGAGGAAATACAGAGTGTTCCGTGCCTGTGCCGGTGCCGTGTGTGACACCGGATCCCGTTTCAGCCGGGCACAGCCCTGCCCATCTCTCGGCTGTGTTTGCTCTGTCCCTCATCCGTGGTTAAACATTGATAGCTGGGAGCAGGAGCATGGGAACAGCGCCTGGCAGCTCAGGGAGTACTGACACTGCCAAATGGGCGTCTTGCTTTTGGGGCTGGCTTTAAGTTGATAGCCTATGATGGCAAGTAAGTTTTCTTTCTCAGCTCTGTTACAGGCCTGGGGTGAGTTGGACCTAAATTCAGAGTGAAAATTAAGTGGTAAATGACAAAGGCCTAATTGGAAATCTATGAATGAGTCCATTTCCTGCCATTGACTCCAGTGCATTTCTAGGTGGACTTTAATCTGTGCCATGTAGCCCGAGGGTACCTGTGCCTGGCAGTCTGGGCTTGGGATCACACTTGCATTTTGGGAAGTGTCTGGATGGCTTTTGTACAAATTATACCTCTGAAGAAGAAAACAATTTCTTTTGTAAACGTAATCACTTAGGAGAAAGGTGGTAGTTGTTAGGGTGTCTCAGAAAATAAGCTTTCTTTCGCTTTTACTTCTCATGCAGGTGCATTTGAGGGGGTTAATGTTGACCTAAATAGCCTATTGGCCTCAAGTTTGTGCCTTGTCCCACTGCAGTGGGGATGTGCTGAGGTGTGTCCTGAGCTGTATATGTAGCACAGGTGGTAAAACCACTTTAAATTTAGTATAGAATCGAAAGAACAATGTTAATGCACAGTTGCAGTGATGGATGACCTGCAGTTGAGATCTTAAACTGCTTGTTGTTTTGAATGCCTGCAGCTGGCCCTGACAGCTGCCAGAGCTCAGTTATGGCGAGGGTTGATTATTTAGTTATTTATTTATTACTTTTTAGACATAACTGACAGGCTGCAGAGAGGGGGGAATACTGTAAAAATGTAAATATTTAAATTTCATTTCCTTCTCGGTGACTCTGCCCTCCCTCTTTCTGTTTGGGCGGGAGGATTTAAAAAGGATGAGTCTGTTGTTTCCCCAGCTTAAAGCACTTGAACGTTCTGCTCTTGTGGTGTCCTCTTGCCCTTCCGTCCTCAGCAGAAGCAGCTCACACCTTCAGAAGAAATGCAGCTTGGTTGCTTTGCACTTTCTGATGGGAGCAGCAGCACAGCTGCTGCTGTCTCTCTGCTGAAGGAAGATGGAAAGGGAGTCAAGTAAACAAGGAGTGCTCGAGTCCTCTTTGGGGACAGGAGAGTTGACTGATGTCTACAGTTGATTTAACTTTCAGGATCACTAACTGTAGAATGGAACAGTTTATTTGTGTGGTCTTTAAAAGAGCGTGTGCAAGGTGAGTGATGTCCAGACTCCTCTTTGTTCGGTTGGAATGTGTGTGTGTGGCTCCAGGGAGGTAACTGTGGATGCAGAGCTGCCTGACTGGACCCGGACAGTGCAGCCCCCTGGCCCTGGCCCTGGCCCACAGCTCCCTTGGGCTCCAGTGCCTCCAGGAGCTTCCCTTCAGGAGCTGAAGCTGAGCTCAAACCCAGCTCCTTAGGGCCAGCATGGCTGTTCGTGGGGTGTGGAGCAGGAGGTGCCACACTGGCTGCAGGCTCTGCATTGCCCTGCGCAGGTCTGGGAGGAGTGGAAGCCCAGACAAACCCTTTCCCTTTGCAAGACTTCAGCAAGAGATCAAAGGCAACCCTTTAACCTTGGGAAGTGTTTTTCCTACCCGGACCTGGTTCCACGTGTGCTGTTTCATCCCTGGTTTTGATCCAGACACTCTCTGAACTCATTTGAAGCTTTGCACTCGGTGTGTCTTTGCTGCAGATTCCTTTCATTTTCTGGAGAACACTCCTGTGCAGTTGGCTTTGAACTATCCACATAGAGGTTGCTGGCCAGAAAAACCTATGTGTTGGTATTAAGGTGATTAAAAAAAACAAAATTAGGATTTTTGTAAAAAAGCGACATTAAAATTTCATCAGTCCTATATCTGCATATATCTTTTATTCAGTACAGGGCTGAGCAGATTAAGTGCTGTATTTTGTAATGCCATAAGCTCTTATAACCAGCAATCAGTAAAACATACCTGTGCTCTTAAAAGGTTCTTTTGTTTGTGTCTGCTCTTACTCTACGTCATCTGGTACCAAAAATAACTCTCCCCATCTCAGTGGCATTGCCCATCCAGCGTTTTACCTCTGCAAGCTGTAGAGCTGATTCCAGCTGTTTGTGAGTCTAAATGTTTGATGCTGAGGTCGTGTAGCCTTTGTATTGTGTTTTCACTACTTGATTGTGGTGGGAAGTGTTGGATGGGATACACAAACACCTCTGACGGATCAATATTTTGTGTATCTAGTCTGTGCTATGTAGAGGCTATAACTGAAGTGATTCAGCTTTGCATGGCAGAGTTGGAACATGTCCACAAAATGCTTTTGCAGAACACATAGAGACTCATGTAGAGGATCTTTTTTTTTCCCCAGTGCATTGCAGCAGGGAGATGGGTTTTGTTCTGGCTCATCTGTCTTTCGTTTCTGTTTCATATTTGAATTCTGAGGTGTGCAAGATGAAACTGCCACCTACAGCAGATCTTTGAGGTGCAAAGAAGTTGATACTGCACATGCAGATAGGTTGGTGATTGTATGGGGTCTGTATAGCACCATACAATGGTATCATATGGGTTTTTTTCAATAAAAAGCATGTTATAACAATCTCTGTAGACTTCCTACTCTTCCTTCTTTGGATGTACCACCAGATGCAGGGCGGATATGGTAAATTCTGGAAAACACTGTGATGTATGTGTGCCCTTGGGGATTTTACCTGCTGGAAATGAGGAGAGTTTGATCTTACAGTCAGTTAATTCTCTGTAGATTGTGGTCATCCTCTAGCAAACTTCCCTAGATGGAATCTGGTTCATCTTTTGGTTAACATGCAGAACTGAAGACTGGATTGATAATGGCACCTCATTTTTAGCTTGCAGGGTTTCCTGTGCTTTGCCCTTTCATAGCTGTTGGCTGAGCTGCTGTCACTTTTTTTTTGACCTCAGCCTTTGGGCACTTGGTGCTTTATTGCTCAGCCCTCACACACTCCCTGTGCCTCGTGACTAAATTCCCAGGGGAAAAAACCATCACCAGAATGATTTCTATTTCTTCCTTCATTGTATATACCAAATTGTGGTTTTCTTTGGAAGATTGCTTTCTGCAGAATTCCCTGCCACATTCCCTCTAGTTTCCCAGAGATGTTTAATTAGAATTTGGTGCTACAGTCTAAGAAAACTTACCTTCCTTTGTTCCTTAAAGGACTGGCTAGTTTTCCTGATTATCATGAGGCAACAGAAGAGCTAATGAGTAAAGATATTTTAAAATAAGAGTAAGTCCCAAACCTCAGCCTTGCAGAATGGGATGTCTGGATAACTGTTAGTGACGTACCTTATCTTCTGCTTTATTTTTAGATGCTCTTCTACAACGGGTTGCAGAATTGGAAAAGGTCAATGCAGAATTTCTGCGCACAAAGCAGCAACTTGAGCAAGAATTTAATCAAAAGAGAGCAAAATTTAAGGAGTTATACCTGGCTAAGGAAGGTAAGTCCTCAATTCTCTGAATTATTCTAAAGTTTATTGAACTTCATCTTCAAATAATCCCTGTAGGAAGCATAGTCTTTTAAACAGTTATAACAAGAATGTAAGAGATTCAATAGGTGCCTATTGAGCTTCCTAGAATGAACTTTTAGAATTAAATTTAAAGATTTGCCTCATGGATAGGAGCCAGAGCAACTTGACGTCCATGCAGAAACGCCACCAGTGAGTTTTAATACTAATTTCCTGAATTCAGGGTGCTCTCTCTGAGCGGGAGCTGATCTGGTAAATGGAAAGACATAGCCTGGATGCTGTGCTGTTTGTACTCTGTGGCCTTTTTTTAAATTTAGCATTTATTTGTCTTAAATTTCCATCAGAGGTAGGCTGTAAGCAGGCAAACGTTATAAAAGTTTTAATACCAGCCAAGGGCATCTATTTCGATAACACAATTTATAAGAAAATTTGAACCATATGAGCTCAAATATCTGATGAAGGATTGGAGAGTAGAGAGAGCGTTCTGAGAGCTCTCAGATTGATTTATTTCTAATTCTGATGATTTTCCTGTCTTTAACATATGAAAGCAGAGCCAAAACATAATGCATTAAGACTGCAGCTGCTGTATAAGCTTATGAGAGCAGAAATACAACAGGCATAATGAAGATCAGATCATACAGCAAACCTATTTACTTGTGTTTCTAAGGCTGGATGAAAGGAAATTTTAGATACAAGACACTACTGATGAGATCAGCAATAATTCTCCCATTTTGGTACAGTCAAAAAATAGAAAATAAATTGCGGTAGGGGAAGAAAAAACACCCCAACTTTTACGTGTGCTGAAGTGAAAGGACACCAGAGGAGAATGTACAACCAATTACTTTTCTTTTTTTTACTCTCCCAAAACTTTTTTCCTCCCTGTCTCCAAGATGCTTTCCTAAATGTGCATTGAGGCTGTTGGAACCCATCTTTAATACTATCACTTGAAAACTAAGAATATTAATGCTACAGAGTCTTGGGGTTTTTTTACACAAGGATTAATGTCCTTTTAAGTACTTGATTAGCTCTCGGTTCCATATTCTCTGTTGGGGGTGAGAGCACCAGGATTGATTTGGCTTTTTGGCCCTGAGGGAGATACATGGAGATAGCTTGGTGTTGGTTGTGTACTGGCCAGATGTTTCTGCTAAAAGTGGTTGCCATTGAAACAGGCTATGTGGGCATAAAGCACATATTCTGTGTAAGTGCTTTTGGAATTAATTATATCATATATGTCTTCCAGATCTGTTTTGTTTCAGATTAGCCGAGAGCTCAGGAGGATACTATGAAATTAGTTTAATTTCTGTTTGTAGTTGCAACAATTAGAGAAGTAGTGGAATTTCCATTGAATGTATCCCTTTTCTTAGTAGAAGCTCAGTTTTACCAAAGTCTTGAGTAAAGAGAAAATTAGGCTGCACAGTTTTCTTATGTGGGCTCTCCAAAGTGGTCACAGAGTGTTTCTGTTCAAGAAATATGAAGTGTTCCATCCAAATTGAGAACCAAGTCAGTGCCAGAAATGGGAGAAAAACTCTTCTTGCCTTTTCCAGATTCATTGCCAGAACGAGTTAAATAATAAGAACTGATGAGAAGCACAGTTCACTTTCATCAGGTATATTGATCCTAGTTATATCTAGTGTGTGCTTTGTGTCTGCATCCATGAGAAGGTACTCCTTTAATAAAAGGCAAGGGCAAGCAAAGTCAAGAAATAGCATTCCCTGAAGGTACCTGCCAACATTTGTTCAGTCCTTACAGGTAGATGTTTTAATACCAGTGCTTCCTTCACTCCCTCCTGTTCTTTGCCATAGCAACTGGGGCTACGCTTCAGATTGAACTCATTAATCAAGCTAAATGTATATAATCCTCCTTTCAGAGGACTTGAAAAGGCAGAATGCAGTGCTGCAGGCAGCCCAGGATGACCTGGGCCAGCTGCGGACCCAGCTGATGGAAGCCCACGCCGAAATGGAGAACATCAAAGCCATAGCCACAGTGTCAGAGACCACCAAGCAGGAGGCCATCGATGAGGTCAAGAGGCAGTGGCAAGAAGAAGTGGCTTCACTCCAGGCCATCATGAAAGGTAAGAACCAGGCAAGCCGCTGAGATCAGCCACCCTGATGTCTTTGGGGATTTGTGCCTGCTCTTCCACAGAATACGGATTATTGTTATGGCTTGGGAAAGCTGCAGAAGGGCTGGGTGAAGTGTAGTTCCCAAGGCTGTGAAAAGGAGCTTGGTGGGTTTCTATTGTCAACTTGAGGACAGAATTTAGAATTCATGGCCACGGGAACCACATGTATATGCAAAGCATTTTTGAGGGACTATGGATGAGATACTTCATCCTTCCACGAAGATAAGGATGGTGCCTGCAATTTGACAAGTCTGAAAACAGCTTCAAGCTGCCAGCATGATTCTCTTTTCTCCTCCTATGCGAGCCCAGTTCTGCTCTCACAGTCAGGTGTCCCTCCAGTACTCACATGGGCCTTCCCCCAGGGTAGTGACTGCACATGCTGCTCTCTCAGTCCTGGCTGGTTTTATTCTTGATAGTTCTGATCTATTCCTTGTTATATTTGCACGTTGCACAGCTGTTGACATTTCTGAGACAAAGCGAATGAACAAAAGGATATGAACTGGGAACAGACTATTGCCACAAATGCCTGTTTTCTTAAAGGTTCACAAACAGGATCCCTCTATCCTGAGCCTACAGCCTGTTGGCTGTGGGCAGTTTTTCCATCACCTCATTATACTTTTCACCCAGAACAGAGAAGCCTTCATGTGTATTGAGTACACAAATGTCTGTTTGTTTATGATCTACACAGATACATGAACCTAGATTAAGGCTCAGCTGTGCCAGCCGCTGTCTCTGTGTGAACACAGACTGCTCCTGACCTGAGAGGGGTAGTGTTAATCCTGGGGAAATGGAAGCTGTGTGAGAAGTTTGAATTTCTTTGCATTTTGGAGTACCTTTGTAAGGTTTTGGTCATTTGTTTGGATGATATTCTTGGAGGTACAAAATGTGCTGCTAAATAGGATGTTAGTCGTGTATGTTACCTTGAAATTAGGAGTTGCACAGTTTTTGGGGCTTGTTTCTTTGTGTTCTGGTGATGGTTCCTCTGGATTTTTTACTTATGTATTTGGGTTTTGGGGCAGGAATCCAAGGGAAGGGAGAGCTCACTGTTGTCCTAGTTTTGATTAATTATAGTAAATCATTGAGTGGTTGGAGATGGCGTTCCTAAAGCTCTGTTCTTTAACTTACATTGAAAATAAGTTTTGAAAATGCTGTTTTCTAGAGACTGTTCGTGACTATGAGCTCCAGTATCACCACAGGATGGAGCAAGAGCGAGCTCAGTGGAACCAGTACCGAGAGAACATGGAGCGGGAAATTGCCGAGTTAAGGAGGCGACTCTCTGAAGGCCAGGAGGAAGAAAACCTAGAAAATGAAATGAAAAAGGTACATTGGAATGGAGTTCCTCGGTTTCTGTTTGAAGACAGGCCCGTGGGGTCACGCATGGGTTCATTCCTGTGCCTGCTGTAACTCCTCAGCAATTCACACAGCCTGCTCCTGCCAACTGCCAGCCTTTGTTCATGGAAGTCATCATGACCTAATCCATTTGAAGCTTTAAAGGTTTTGTTCCTAATTATGTGGATTCAGTGAGAGTATTGCACCTGAGGAGATGGTAACGTTCTTCCTTCAGCTTGTAAAAGCAGGCAGCCTTGTAAAGTCACTTGTCACAATGTCAAATGAGCTCAAGTAAAACCACCTTCAGATTTTTCTGGATTGACTGCAGTTTTATAAAGTTTCCTTTACACTTCTGTACCTTTATTTCTTTTCCCAGGTCTTAAAAACTTAAAGTGCCCATTAAAAACCTCAAAATATCTAAGATGTCTTTCCTCTGTCTCTAAAGTAAGCCGTGTTTGTCCATCACAGTACTGCTGCCTCCCTGGGAAGTACAGAACCTTGCTGTCACGAAACAGCAGGCTCTAGATGATGAAAAATAATTGCTCTGGAGTATGGACAGATATTGTTGTAGATGTTCAAAGATCTGTGACTAAGAAAAGTTCATAGAAGTAGATTGAGGTGCCTTGTCTTGAGTTCATATTTTCTTTGGTTTTTTGTTGAGGTTGAAGATTTGATGTGTTTCATTTCAGACAGAAAGGAAATGGAACCTGTCATAATAGATCAGTGCTTTGTAATCTTTATTTATCTTATTATAATAACTTGCATTTTCATGAATTTCTTGTCTCAGCAGGCTTACCTTGATCTTCAAGGTGTTCTAAGACAATTTTAAAGTAGTGACTGAACTTTTATATTCAATAAAGGAGTAGGCTAACATCTGATAGTCTGCCACATCACTGCATGTCCTTGTTGTTGCTTGCTGTCAGTAGGAGAAATGCAGTATGGAATACCACAAACATTCCCCATGAGAAGCATTTTAGCTATTTTTACTGTGTTGTAGCAAGCAATCAGTATTAGTGTTGCAAAATGGAATTCTTTTTCTGAGACTTAGAAAGAGATTAATGACTGTTGCCAGTTGTTGTTGCATTGTTGCTGTCGGTGTTAAGTGGGACTGCTCTTCATGTAGGCCTGGTTTCAAAGGTAAGGGTCAGGGCAAAGCCTGTTCTAATCCCACTGAAATTGTAAGACATACACTGTTTTAAAGAAAAGGTTTTAGTCTTATTAAGGAAAAAAAGACTTTGGTTGAAGCTGAATGGAGGTTCAAAACTGGATCAGTGTGGTGAGTCTTGTAGAAACGACCCAGAAGATGCAGAGTTCGTCGTGTGAAAGTCCTGGCATTGCACTCCCAGCTAACTGCCAATAAGCACTTCCAGAAGACAGTCTCTCTCAACTGATTCAGATTTTTAATCTGAATTTACTGATTGTGTATGTTGAAATTGCAAGTTGCTGACATGGCAGCACAGCTCACCTAAACTCAGTGCCTTTAGTAGAGCAGTTTAGCATGGCAGATAAATAGCATTTTCAACTACAGTCCTTTAAAAGGGAATTCGATATCCCTGGTGATCCTAAAGGAAAAGGTGATCAGTTTATTAATCTCTGGTTAATAGGAGCTTGGAAAGCTTTCTAGGCCTGTAAAGCAGAGGAAACATGTACCTTATGTAATAGGAGGGGGAGGGGGAAATCTGGTTTTCTGAGTGCAGCTTGAAATAATTGCTTAAACTGATTTGCATGATGTTTTAATCTTCTTTGTTATTATTAAACTTGTGAGGTTTTTCCTCAAGGAGACTAAGAATTAGATCAAAATTAGGAAAAGGACATTCAATTTTACCTAAAAACAAACAAGCAAATCCCAAGCCCATAAAAAGGTGTGCTTGGCCAGCAGAATAATGAATATTCATGTGTCAGCTGTCAGTGTGAAAAGAGGAATTTTCTTGATCACTTGGGATGTGTTATTTGAAGACTTGTGATCAATTCCTCATGCAAAATGGCATTTGCAGCCTGCAATGCTTACACTCCATCTTTATTTGCTCTTTTGTCAGAAAGAGCCTGTCGGGTGGAACACATGCACTTGTCTGGAGGCAGCTGTTTTACTTTTCCGTGTAAATATATTTCAGGTTGCAAATTGCTAATTTCTGTAGAATATTTGTGTGTTCTGTGATTTTTTTTTTATCATAAAGCAATGATTTCTAAGAAATAATTTTCCAAGAAAACCTTGTAACTTTGTATTCTTAATCTCCCTTCCCAACTCAGAAAAGGTAGATACCTTGACCTAACGATTAACATGCTTACCTAGTGATTAATTTTTCAGAAAACTTGCTGGTGGTTTATAAAAATCTATTTTCCTGTTGGGTTGTAATACCAGGTAGGTGTGAGGTTTTTTGTTTTCACAGAAGCCAAAGCAATCTAGCACAGCAGCATGCACTTCCCTGCAAGTTCTCTGCTGGGTAATAACTGGGCTGACTCTGGACAGAGAGTGCGTGGGGATGAGTTGTGCCCAAACTTTGGCCACTGGCAAAATTTGACTTGGCATTTTTTTTAGTCAGACTTCATTTTCTGCTCAGGAAAGGATCTGTTTTGCTGTTGGAGCTGTGATGAATATAAATACTCCTCTTAGCACAGTTGTGTCAAACTCTGAGTAGCAGAAGTCTGCAGAGCAGGTATTTTGTGTACAGAGAGAGCAGGAAAGGACAAGCCTCCTGGTAGGAAGTGTGCTTATTAGTCAGGAGAGGGGAAATTGGAAGGGGAGAGTAATCAGATTTCTGTGACAGAGTTGGCCATAAAATCTGATCTACAGCAAGCTATTTTTGTTGGTAATGGTGAAGAACAGTGGGATAAATTTAGAGGACTTTAAAATGGTTTAGTCCTGCTTTGAAGAGAAATCTTCAAATTGTGTCTGTGTGTTTTCCGCTTGTCTCATTTTTGAGGAACAAGCTCAGGTATAATGTTACTTGGGATTTCTCCTGTCAGGTGTTTGTTCCCCTGAAAACGACTTGGACTCATTTTTAGCATGATCTCTCCACGGAGTCGTATTCCTGCTGTGGTGTGCAGGTCCCTCACAGTGTGTTCTGCAGCCCCTGTGCTGGGGGAAGCAGGTTTGGCTGGGGCAGAAGTGGTCTGGGTGCTTGGGTTTTGGTTAAGGAATGAGTAAAGATGAGCTGATCGTGTGTAAACTCTGGCCGGTGACAGCCAAGTTAAGTTTAATAAGAAGTTAGAAAGAAATGAACGTTTTTAGGATCACACCTCTGGAAGAGGCTGAATAACACCTCTTAGCACAGGAAATTTGGTGCTGTGGCACCTCTTGCCACATGTGACAGAATCTTTAAGTAGCATTTTGCAGCACAACAGATATTCTCATTTTATTGAAAGGTTGAGTGGAGCTTTAACCTCGATTTTGGAGTCTCAGTAATTCTTTATGTCCAAGAGCAGACCTAGGGCCCAGCACTCCTTTTGTTATCAGAGAGAGGCTGCTCTGAGTGTTTAGCTCAAGATCACGCTGACCTTTAATAGGGATCCCTTCAATATGTTGCAACCACAGTGTCAAACTTCAGCTCTGTTTACCAAGCAGTAAAAGCTGAGTAATTTTTTGTGTATGTAGAACGTGATACAGTTTTATCTTTCCAATTGGTTGCTGTTCACAGTCTGGTTTTGCTTTCAGAGGACTTTCTGACTGTTTCTCTGCACTGCTTAGTTCCAACACAGGCACATTTGTTGCTCTGTATTCTGTGTTGAGCCATGTGAAACCAGGCTGGCAGTGAAATATTGCTGCAGTTATCGTGAATAATTAGAAAAGAGCATGTTCAGCACTCCAGAAAATGTTGGGCTATATTTAGTCCATATAAACCAGCTATAGGTAGCATTAAATGAATGGAACTGATAAGATAAATTAAATACAAAGCAATGTCTGAAGTGGAACTCCTGTTCCCATCTGTTTGAAAAATGTGACTGTTGAGTTGCTGGCTGCAAGTGCCAGGGTCTGGGTGTGTGTGTGACAGTCACATGTCCCTGGTGTTGAATTCACTGCTAGGTGACGTCCCTTGTTTTCCTCACAGCTTTTATTGGTACTCCAGCAGTGACAAAATGTAGCAGAAGTAAATGAAATGTAAAGAAATTTAGTTTTGTGTTCAGAATTTTCTGTAAAACTTTAAAATTGTAGTGTTTATATAATTGACAGGTATTGCAATAATATTTTATTTTGTCTATTAATTTCAAGTTAGAAAACTTAAATGGTTAAAAATATTTTCTATTTCTCTTCCTGAAAGTCTCGCTCAGAATACAGTTGTCAATAAGCTCACCAGAAACTGCAAGTCAAACGAGTAACCTCTAAAACCTGCATTCTAGTCTGGTTTTAAAACCAGACATGAGTGTTATCTTTTACTGTCTGTCTTTGCCGATGAGGTTATGAAAGGTGTCATCTTTTGAAACCTCAGCTTTGGGGCACAGTTCCCTGCCCTCCCTCCCCTGCTGAGTTCTTCCAGTAGAAGACAGAGAACAACTGAGCATTCTGGGCCTCGTGCACAAAGCCAGCTCAAATTAGAATGCTGGAATTCTCTGTGCCTTGAAGAGTTTTACTGCAGCGAGTGTTTGAGTGTTCTGCTGGCTCTCGGGGAGTCCGTGGGAGCTGCTCCTTTCACTTGGAAAGTCTGTGGTGCATCCATGAAGGAAAGGCAGAGCACTTAAGAAATGAGGATGTCAGGGCCACTCATTAACATTTGCAGTTCTGGATTTGAACCCTGAATGCTATTTCTCATTTTAATTCTTGCTATTTTTACCTGTCTTTCCTTTTTTTTTTCCCTTCCCTTGAAACAGTCCTCTAATTCTGTTGCTCTTTGATCTTCTCAGAGCTGCTTTTTGAAAAAAATCATAGGATAAATTGTCTATATATAGTTTGAAATATTCAGTACAGTAACACCAAAACCTGATGCTGTGTCACTAGTAAAGTTGAAAAGTGATCTTCTAAAAGAGAACTAAGCTACACTAGGCATTACTGTGCAGCTCCATTTGCTTTTAACTTCTTGAGTAAGTAACTGCATGGTCAGTAGATCATCATGCACTTCTTTTGGGTTTTTTCATGTGTGCTGTGTGGCAGGAGGCTGTGGGACAGTTAGGCCTTTAATAACAGAAAAGCACACATTTTTTTAAATGCTTGATCCGTGCATTTTCTCCCAGGTATCAAGAGTGATAGATTTGCTAACATTCCCTTTTAAAACAGGTATTTGTGGCCTAACCCATACATAGATGCCAAATTTAGTTGCCTTCTGTAAATGGAGTAATATCAGCCTATTGTCACAGAGATGGCTGCTGAACTGAATAAATAGCAGTAAAATGAGCATTGAATGTGGAAGTTTAGTCAGCTTTTTTTGTTGATGTAGAGATTTTCTGTAAATGTCTCCAGTAATGGGAGCTGTTGTGGAAATTCTGATGATTTATTACAATGTATTGTCTTAACTTCAGGCTCAGGAAGATGCCGAGAAGCTGCGCTCGGTTGTGATGCCCATGGAGAAAGAGATTGCAGCCCTAAAGGAAAAACTGGCAGAAGCTGAAGAAAAAATAAAAGCAGCATCAGAGGTGAGGTGGAGCTCTAACTGGATCCTGATTTATATCTTGCAACATGCTCGTTTGATGCAGACAAGTCAAATTTTATAAGAGAGAAAAAGGTGTATTGGGAATCTCTTTGTGCCCCTCTTGTCTCCTGTAGCTCAGATGTCATGTTTGGCCTATATACATTTTTGCATCTTTCTGTTTTGAGAGTTGCAGTGTGTGTGTGTGGGATCTGTGTTTAGAATAAATTGCACAGCTTCAGGTCTGCTAGTAGTGAAAAAAGCTCTAGAAAAATACCTGCTTGGCACCTCTCCCAACCACCTGGCCTCTAGGTTATTGCCAGGCTTGCAGCCACAGAGTCAGACTTTGCCATTTCAAAGGTTTAAAGGGTAGCAGATGGAAGGCTGGGTGTCCTAGGGCAGGAAAGCTGTCCCCACCATCAGTGGCAGTCACAGCCCAAGGCTGTCCTGAGCCCTGGCCTGGCGCCTGTGCGTCCCGTGCTGTGCTGAGGAAGATGAACAGCAGCTCTGTGGAGGCAGTTAGGAATTGCCTGAAGGCTTTGGTTTCCTCTAAGATAAAACCTCCTGTGATTTCTGACTCAGCAAACCATAAGACCGAATAGTGCCATAAAGAAATCTTTCCGTTTGTCCCTTGTTCCAAGATGGGATCCATTTCTCCAAGCATCACATCTGACAGATGTGTATGTAACCCTGTCTTAAAAGGTTCTCACTGGAGATTCTGCAGGACGCTCGTTTCAGTTCTTTGTTAGCTGTGCTATTAAAAAAAAAAAAAAGAAAAGAAGAAAAAAATTCATATATATTTCTTCAGTATTTCTTGATATAAGTGTTCTTTGTTGACAGATTTTCCTTTTTGCAACAGTCTTTTCTTGAGTTAGAAAGTTTCTTTTCCTGTCTGTCCTCAAGTTTTCTCTCTTCTTAGGCTTAGTTCAAGTTTGCCTCATAGTAATTTTTTCCGACTACTATGATTACTCTATTTTGAACTAAGGAGTTCTTAGCTTATCAGCACTTATCAGCTATTTAAGACCTGGCTATCAGCACTGATTAAAGGATCACTTCATTGTCTGTTTTCCCAAGATAGTTCCCTTTTTACCATCTTGGTGCTCAGTGCTGCTGCTGCTGCTGTGGTCCAGCTGTTACAACTGTGATACACTGATAGGTTTGACTTAGCAGAATTTTAATGAGTAACTTATTCAGAAGTAAATACAAGCACTACTTGCACACTGGTATTGAATATTTGTGATTTCTGCAAATAAACTGGTCCTTCAGCACCCGTACATTACCTGAACAGGCAACACTGTGACTTCTAACAAGAAGGAAATGTCTGAGAGTGTTCCCCCACTGAGCTGGTTATTTCCCTCTTTTTATTCAGGTTAAAGAACTGAACCATTATTTGGAAGCGGAGAAGTCGTGTAGGACAGACTTGGAGATGTACGTGGCTGTTCTTAACACACAAAAATCAGTCCTGCAAGAAGATGCAGAGAAGTTGAGGAAGGAGCTGCATGAAGGTACCTACCTAATAACAGTCCTTTAACTCTCTTCCACTGAGGGTGCAAAACCCAACGGAGCTGTTAATTCTTTTGTCATTTCTTACTTGAACTTTATTAAAAGAAATCGGGAGGGGGAAGCAGCACTTTTAAATGTGAAAGGCCTTAAAATATTTGCAGAAGAGTTGAATGAAAAACAACAGAGCCATTAATTCCCTCAAGGCTTGTTGTTGAATATCTGCTAAGTTCTTAAAGCATTGCGTGCTTCATTCTTGCTAAAGTGATTTTAGGTGTGTATTGTATTTGTGCATAATTATGAGCATTATTTCCATAATGTGCAGACCTGGCTCCCTGAGGTGCGTCAGTGCTGAGTGCTGGAGTGGGTGTGCAAATATCCATGTAGGGCACTACAGCCCAGAGTCTCTGCAGAGGAGTGGAAACCAGAACGTGCTGCTGAAGTGAAGAGGGATGTAGAAGACAGTCTTCTGAACCCAGCACTAAAAAAAACCCCCAAAACTATTAGAATTCATGAATGAAGTTGAGGCATTAGTCTTCTCACTGGGAAGTCTTGAACTGTCAGTAATACATCCCTAATCACGAGCCAAGCTTGGAAATTAAGAAAATGGTATTTGAATTAAGACATTATTATCCTAAATAGTTGTTGAACAAAGCCTGCCTGTTCTTGATTAGGACAATAATTACTTTTATTCCTGAAAATGCTTCTGTTCGGAAAAGATATTTAAACACTTGTGGTTCAGAAGAATTTCTTCTCTGTTTGTGTAGTTTGCCATCTCCTAGAGCAAGAGAGGCAGCAGCACAACCAGCTGAAACACACGTGGCAGAAAGCCAATGACCAGTTCCTGGAGTCCCAGCGGCTGCTGATGAGGGACATGCAGAGGATGGAAATCGTGCTCACCTCGGAGCAGCTCCGGCAGGTGGAAGAGCTGAAAAAAAAGGATCAGGTTACCTGCTGCTTTCCTCTTTTTCCTTTTATTTTTTTTGTAATACTGTAGGTTTACTGTGGTGTAACAGGTATGGAAATCACATGTTGTGGTCATTGCTCCAAAAATGAGAAGTGACAGTTTTAACAGAAATCTTCCCTTTGAATGACAGCTGGCAGTTATAACAGGCTCCATTTGGACAAGTATTTGAATATTAATGTGTATAGGAACCTTAATGTTGCCAATAGTTAAATGAAAAGGTAAGAATATCCAGAAATTAGGCTTGGAGGAAGAAATAGTCATCTATGATGCAAAACATCTGGGTTAAGGATGTCAGCAGTTTCACTTCTTTCTAGGTTTTTTCAGTCTTCCAGTACATATCCTAGGCATAAATTAAGACTTTCATTTTAAATTATCTTATGCAAGTGTTTGTGTACATACTTACAGCTTAGTGATCTTTTATATCTTTATTTTGATTCCTTATATTCCATCATTTCGTGATCAAGGCACTTCCTGTTTCATGTTTTGTTTTAATGTTCATGCTTCTGTAATGGCTGTTAATGAGTTCTTTAGGGATGTAGATATGTTATATATATATATTCTATACAATAGCCAATGTACCAGCTAGTTTCATTACTTGGTAATCCCTATAATTAGAATTTTGATCCAGGCAAGATGCTTTTTGATTAAAATCATTCTAGAACATGAATCGGCCACTAAACTTGCAAAGTGAGTTCTCACTTAAGTCAGTTTGGGTGCCTTGTGAAATGAACGCTGTATTTATTAACTGAAAGAATATTTATGTGCTAAACACTGGGTTTTAACCAAAATAATCTTTTTCAGTGTCTTCTTTGTAGCTTAGTTTATCATGAAAGCTGATGTCATGACTACAAAATTGAATCCCATTTTCTGTGTATTCTCAATTGGCCACTGATTTTTAGGAAGAAGATGATCAGCAAAGGCTTAGCAAGAGAAAGGAAGAGAAGCAAAAAGATTCAGATGATGAAACAAAAGCTTCATGTTCTCTGGCCCCTGAAGAAACCCTTACCCAGCTCTCTAATGAAGAGGTAAAACAATTGGATCTTTCACTTGCACTTGGGCATTCCTCAGGGTGTTCATTGCAAATACAAATGCAAAGTTACAGCCCTTTATTCTCTGTAGCTTCTAATCTTATTAGGCAATAAAAAATCCTTGGAGTTGCAGTTGAATCTATAAATGCTAATTAATATTGGAAGACAATACTGCACTATCCTGAGAGGTGCCATTAAGAATGGTAATTTACATTTTGCATTCTGGAGGTTAACTGCTGGTAGATTCTCTTGGGATTTCTAAGCACGTTCAAGACACCTAAATGTTCAGGATTAAGCCAATTATATCTGAACATTCAGCAAGAGTGTTGTAGCTCCTTTGCTAACCAAATTGTTGAATTCTGTACTTACCATTTCTCAGGGTCCATTTTGGTTTTGTGAGTCAAATTAAGGAAAAATTGATAAAAACTCACCAAGTTTTTGTGCTATAGGAGCTTATTTAACCTTCAGGAGACCTGAGAATTTGCAGAGTGAGTCAGTGTTTTGCCTGGTTTATTTGTCAAAGTATATACTTTTATATATGAATTCTAGAGTCTGTGCTTTACTTTTATCAAGGATTTGTAACAGAATGCAGAAAGATGTTCAGAATCATGGGAGAAATGTAGCTGAGATGTAGTTCCACCCTTTAGCCTACAGCCACTTTCTATTTCAAATACTGTTTGTATCTTCTGTGTCCAGATATGCAAATGAGGCACATTAGTGGGGAACAAAAATTTATCTTCTGCTGTTTTCTTGAATCTCAGTTCCTAGCATATTCTTTAGTCTATCATTCACAGCATTTATTTAATTCTAAGATTTATAAATAAAGGAAAATCTATATTTTGAGAAGGAGCATAATTGTCAGAGTGTTTTGGGTTACTTATGTGTTTGGTTTTGTTATTTATGACATTTTTAGCTGTTCAGAACATGTTTTGTATGTTGTAGTCAGTCGTATTATTGATCAATTCATAGAACTTCTCATAATTTGACTTCTAAGTTCTTCTCTGTTGGGCAGTTTGCAGTACAAACAGATGATTTGTTAATATTGTTTTGGTTATCACAGAACAGCTGTAGCCTGAAAATGCAGTTTTATATAAGTCTATATTCTCTTGACTTTTTTATTATGAACTTGTGTATATACATGCAAATATAAATATTACACCTAAAAATGATTAAAACANGGCACTTATATGAAGTGCCAGCAGCCTGCTGGTCTCTGGACCTATTTCAGAAATGATAATTTTTCTCAAGAGGCTGGTTTCCAGTGTTACTTCCTTATGTGTCTAATGGCAAAGCAGAAGTGCATAATATTGTGGAAGGTATTTTGAAAGCAGTCATATGCTTTTTAAATAAAGCATTACTGCTCTCTTTTCAGTGCTACAAAAAACAAAAATAGATCAAGAGGCTCCGTGTGCCTGATACACATCACAGGACAGTTTGTGTGGCTTTTGGTGCTGGCATTCCCCAGGGTACCTTTGTGTCTAAGCCCAGCCTTTTCCCTCTTCTTTTTATTTTATGTACAAATAATCTTGCAAAGAAAATATTTTGCTATTTTGTCAGACACTCAAAGCAGAAGAAAGAAGTAGAAGAACAACATTAACTTATCGGTATAGAGTAGATTTTAACTATATTTTTCTCTGTTTATTTTTGTATTAATGCAAAGTTTTTTGTTTTATGAAAGACTTCTGAATTTACTTTTGTGAGTGGAGTATCTGCCTTCTGTTGTGTAGATGATGGTTGTAGAAGGGATGTTGCAAGTACTTCTCTTCAGGGGAAGCATCTTGCCTCAGATATTGGGAGATGGAAGGTGACTGTGTCCTTGCTTGTTTGGCAGGAAGATAGTCTTACAAAAGCACTCAGTTAACAGAAGACTCTTTTTACTTGTTTTATTTGTTTTTGAATTCTAGCTGGTTCACTCCAGTTCTCTGTCCTTTCCTCTGCCACCTTAAGCTAGTGAGCAGATGTTCTTGCCGAAGAAATTTAAACTTGTGTTTGCCATGTCTGATAATTAGAGTGCAGCGTTCGTCTTGTACCATACTGAAATGGAGTAAATAATTCGTTTATTCTGTGTTTTTCAATGCCAGGTGCATGTGAATAGCACCCACGGCTCAGTCCATTCCCTGGATGCAGACTTGCTTCTTTCCTCTGGCGAATCCTTCAATAAACCAGATACTGATATGTTTAAAGATGGACTACGGAGAGCACAGTCAACAGACAGTCTGGGCACGTCTGGATCCTTACAGTCCAAAGCTTTAGGATACAACAACAAAGCAAAATCTGCCGGGAACCTGGATGAGTCGGATTTTGGACCACTTGTTGGAGCAGATTCAGTGTCTGAGAACTTTGATACGGCTTCCCTTGGATCCCTGCAAATGCCAAGTGGGTTCATGTTGACCAAAGATCAGGAAAAAGCAATCAAAGCAATGACACCAGAGCAAGAAGAGACTGCTTCCCTCCTTTCCAGTGTCACCCAGGGCGTGGAAAGCGCTTATGTGTCCCCCAGCGGGTACCGCCTGGTCAGCGAGACGGAGTGGAACCTGCTGCAGAAGGAGGTGAGTCCTCCTGCCTCGTCCCTGCTGTGGGCAAAGCTCTGCCCAGGGCCAGGTGTGAAAGGAAGGGGTCACATCCTGGGCAGCTGTTCACTGTTCCCTCTTGGAACACTTCTGTAGGTGAAGCACATGCAGTGTAAGGGGTGTGAGCTGGCCCTGCTCGTGGGACAGGCAGCATTACTAAACCCAGGCTGCTTTGGATTTTGAGGAGGGTCTGGCAGAGGTGGCTGTTGAACTCAGAATTGTGTGAGAAGGTGAAAAAAAGTGGGAGAACTTAAAGAATAGGAGAAAGTGGGAGGTTGAGGAAAGGGCATTATAGTGGAGCTGGGGATGAGTAGGAGGGGGCAGAGAGGAGCAGAAGGAGCAGAGCTGGGGGTGCTGCTCTGTGTGCCAGGGGCGTTTGCTGAGGGCTGTGCACGGAGTGCACTTTGGAAATGAGCAGCCAAACTATGCCCAACGCACAAAGTACCGCAGAGAGGCTTCAGGGAATTGTTGGGGACTTGCATCACCAGAAACCCATTTCTGAGAGCAACAGGCAGCAGATGAGACTAAGCCCTGGGCCGATTGCAGTGTGGATGACCAAGGAAATTGTTGCTTCTGGGTGTTCTGCCTGTCAGTTTTTCAGCAGCTTTATGTGATGCCAGTTCAAAACTTGCTTTTGGTTTCTTGCTGAAAAGGGGAGTATTTGGGGTTTCCTGTGGTTTCTCTTTCAGAGGAAAAGAGGCCAAGGAGCAACACTTTAGGGGGAAGAAAAGGTGGGGGGAGATAACAATCCAGACTGGGTGAAAAGGAAGACAAGATGGAAGTAAAAAAAAAGAATATAAAAATGTAGTGAAGGAGAAAAGGGCAGATGAAATGAAGAACTACTGATTTTTTTTTTTCTCAATTTGTTGAAATTTAACTTAGTGCAAATCATTGCTTAGGACGTCTCTCCAAACCTGTTGTAAAGTTGCATTGTTGTTGTTGTTTTCCTACTGATTTGCTCTATCTGGAGAAATTACAGCATCCTGAGCTCAGAGCTGAGTTAAATCCTTACTCTTGGGTATTTCCTTGCCCTGTTGACATTTTGATGACACTTTACTTCAGCCCTTTCTCAGAACCCAGAACAGAAATGCAGCTTCCCACGTGTTCCTGGAGGCAGGAGCACACGCTGGGGTGTGAATGCCACTTGCTGTGGGTTGGACATGGAGCAGCAAATACAAATAGAGATGCAGCTCCAACTTGACCTGCAGCTGGAACTTTGATAAAACTTCCATTTGTCCCCTTGGCCAAAACCCTTGCAGTTCCAGAATGACAGCAGGTTTACTCTTGGTTTCCCTGCTGCCCACCCCAACACTGTTCTTTTCTTCTCCTGTTTGGTTTCTATTTGTCAGAAGGACACAACAGTGACTTGATGAGCTCTTTGTGTCATGGCTTTTTGTGCTAATGGTGGGGCCCATGGCAGGAGGAGCTGATATCCCACAGCTGATTTGAGTTATCCCTCACTTTACAACAACTCAGTCCTGCCATTACATGATTCTGCCACTGTCTTTGGTCTGTAATGTTTTGTGGTCACACGACACACCTGAGTGTGTGTAGCACACCTGAGTGTGTGTAGCATTCCTGCACTCCCTGGGGACTCCCCTGGCTCGTGGCAGGTGCTGACTCTGTGTTCTGCAGGTGCAGAATGCAGGGAACAAGCTGGGCCGGCGCTGTGATATGTGCTCCAATTATGAGAAGCAGTTGCAAGGTATCCAGATCCAGGAGGCTGAGACTAGAGACCAGGTGGGATTTCTCTCGTTGCTTTAGCCAGGCTTTTGCAGCTTTTTGAACTACTAAAGATGCAACAATGAACCATCTGCTGTTTTATTCATTGATTTTAATTGAGCAATATCAACATACTGGATAACTTGACATGTTATTGACATAACTTGATTTGTTATTGTTGTGTGGTCATAAACACCAACATTGTACATTCTTAAGGATTCACCTTGAAGAACCACTTTACTTGATGCTGTAAGACCATGCAGTAAAGGCAGTGTTCTATAAAAAGTGTTATGCCCATGCTGAAGTCAGTATATTTAATAATTTATATTTTAAAATGCTTGTCATGCATTAAATTCTATTATCTTTGATACTGTAAGAACTGTTAACAGAAAAGGACCTCATCCTAGCAGCATAAAATGACTTTTAAGTCTTGGAGGATATTTGTTTCCTGCCATATACCAAAGAACAATCTTCAGATGGGCGTGGAAGGCATGAGTCACATTCTGCTTTGAAAAAAGTGATTGAAGTCATTACGTGGCCATGGTCCAGTGCAGTTTGATGTCTCGTGTTTCCTTAGAGGGATAATCTGTGCTGGAGGCTGTTTCAACAACAAAGGAGCTTCTGGATTGCATAGGATTTTTGAGGGATTTTATGTTGTGGTTTGAGGAGTGAAGGGCTTCAGGAAATAAATGCTCCCCAAGAGAATGGAAAATGAATTAATTTCGTTGTGACAACACAGGTGAAAAAGCTGCAGGTGATGCTGAGGCAGGCTAATGACCAGCTGGAAAAGACAATGAAAGATAAACAGGAATTGGAGGATTACATGAAACAAAGTGCTGAAGACTCCTCTAATCAGGTACAAGCATTTGGTAATTGAGATCCAGGAATCACAAAATGTTCTTTAAAAGTATGTAACAAGAACTTGTGTTTTGTTAGATATGGATGGGCTACTGGCTGTAGAGGCAACACAAATGAGAATTTCTAGGGTTAGTTATGCTCCACCCGAGTCTGCCACAGTTTCTAGATGAATCTCTTATGTTTCTAATATTGTGCTACCCAATTTTGGCCTTAAAATATCATCTCTACTCTTGAAATCCATTGCAGAGTGGCAATGGGAATTTGAGTAATGTTTGAGTTTTGGAGTGACCTGTGTATGAAATGACCCAGACATGCAAAAGGAGCCCTGTGCTCTGGGCACAGCCTTGTTGGTAGAAGAGTGGTCCTGTTGCACCACTTGCTCTTATCAATACTTGACACCCAGGTAATGGACTTGTGGTGAAGAATGCAGTTAATGAGGAGCTGAGCAGGCAGTAGCAGGGCCAAAATATGCACTGAACTCCTTTAAAATGAGAGCCCACTGGAAAGATTTTTCAGTCTGAGAGGTGTACCTGATTCTTCTGGAGCAATGAAGCCAAATATAATGGGTGGTAGTCATAGTTAAAAATGAAAAGGAAAAAAAGTCATCATCTTTGGCCCATTAGAGCTTGCAATAGTAGGTACATGCTGTGTACAAGACAATGGATTTACTTCACTTGAGCTGGAACTTTCTCTCTTCCATCCCCCCCAGTATTTTTTTACTAAAGGAACAGTCATTAGACAAAGTCCAGCTTAGACAGCGGGAATATGTTCATATGTTCTTCTGGCTGTACCAGGGTGCTGTTAATTAACTAATGCTTAATCTTACATGTGTTGTTGTGGAATGACTTGGGAAGTTTTTGAAGGTGGGTGCTTTCAGAGAAAGGTACAAAAATTCAAAAAACGCTGAAAACTTAGATAAAAGCTCTCCAGTTTCCCTTCAGTGTCTCTGAAGTGACTTACGTTTAAGTTTTATTAGAATTAACTGTTGATTCAGAGTTTTGTAAATAGAGTATAAAATATTGTTGGTACAGAAACACAGGATCTGTCCTTACTGCCTGGATCTGCATTCGTGCTTTACTGAGAGAAGAATTGACATAAACTTCATTGGATTAGTTTGAAGTTTCAAAGTATCTATTAGTAATGATAACAGGCGAGAGAACTGGTGTGGCTATTGCTTTTTCAGAATCTGTTCCATGCTTTATTTCTTACATGTCTGTCTGGGTTTTCTTTCTTTAAGATCTCCTTGCTCATGGCCAAGTGTCAGAAGTCAGAGAATTTCCTCAGTGAGCTGCAGCAGGCGTTTCTGCAAGCCAAGAGGAGTGTCCAGGAGCAAATGGTAAGACAGGTTAATTGCAGAGGTCCTTGTCCAGCCCTGTTTGTCTGACCCTTGGAGCTCAGTGTGCCTGTCAAAGGCTTTGTCTGCCCAGCCAAGGCTGGCTGGAGAGGGCTGAGCATCTTCACTTGCAAAGGGCCTGGTCCAGTGAGCTCTGATGGCAAGGGCTGGAGCCGGAACAGTTTTTGTCATTCTGTGCTCCTTGTCTGTGTTTGTGCACGTTCAGGAGTGTGGGGATCACTGGTCAACTTCTTTCCCCCTTATTCATGATCTAATTCCATGCCTCTTTAGCATCTTAATTCCACCTCAAATCTGAAGACAGTAGATTTTCTCAAGACTGTTTTTAGGATTCATCACAAGTACCACGATTAGTGAATATTTTCTCGAGTTTTAGAGTGAATGATCAGTGTTGTTGCCGGTCAGACTTAAAATATCAGCCCTGACACCCAGGGAGAGATACGTATGGGAACTTAATTTTTTTAAACTATTTTTGAGCATCTTGTTGGAATTAAGCCAGAGAATAGGAAGAGGACCTCATGTTCCAGAACTAAGTTTGACTTCCTTAGAGCAATTCATTCCCTTCTATATCAGAATCAAGTTTCTTCTTTTTTCCTCCCTGGCACAGCATTTGTGGGGGACCGAGAGAATTCATCCTCGTGAACCCCAGTATTGCATTTTTGGGGTCTGGGATTGTGTGTAGCACATCAGGACGTTGCTGGCAGAGATGCTCTGTCAGATGCTCTGCATGAGAGCACGTCTGATGGACATGCAGGAGATTCAGAAAATGTGTTGATCTGAGTCTGCTTCTCCTGCTGCCCCCCTATAACACAGCTCCTGCCATTGCTCCTGGTTCCCCATTTCCATTCCTCTTGGAAGAGTTCACTGGATGTTTTTCTTTTGTAATGCAAGCAAAGCCATGTCCTCTTCCTCCTTTTCCTTTCCACGGGATCAGCTGTTTGATGCTTTCCTCAGAGGACAGTGGGAGGCAGACACCCACCATGGAAAGTTTCAGGGTGAATGTTTCGGGTTTTTGGATAACCTGCTCTTACAGCTGAGTGCTGAGGTGCTGTTAATAAACATCCCTGCCAGCTCCTGAGAGCACATGTGATTCCCACCCTCCTTCCCCTCCCTGAGCACAGCCAGCTAATGGATAAACACAGGAGGAAAGTGGGAGACTGAACAAAGCTGTGTTTATCACTGGCTTCCTCCTCTCTGCCTGGACACTTAAAGCTGCCCTTGCCTTTATTTGTGGTGCATAGGCCAGGCAAGAGGGAACGCCATCATTTTGTTCCCCTTCTTTACAAAGAATATCAGTTCACCAGACTTTTGAAAGCAGTGGAAGTAAATGGGGCAGAAGAGATCTGAGCACGACCCTAAGTGTGAATTTATGCTTTTCTTTGCATTGGAGGCTGTCCTGACACAGTCAAGGGAGCAGGTTTCAGAAGAGTTGGTGAGACTGCAAAAAGATAATGAAAGTCTTCAAGGAAAACACAGCTTGCATGTGTCCTTACAGCAGGCTGAAGATTTCATTCTGCCAGAAGCAGCAGAGGTAAAGCATTTTTAAATCATTAACACCAACAGTGCTTGTGACTTGATCTCACTGGAATATTATTCTTTATCAAAAAGCTGTCTCAAGTAACACAAAGAGCAGTAATTGGGATTTTAACCCTGTAAGTCTGTGAATGAGTGTGATCCCCCTGTGCCATGCCTGCTTCAGGGTGTGGATGGATTGTGAAACCAGTTAACTGTGGCCTGACAGCTGCTCTGTGGTCAGTGGAGTGTGGGTTTGGCCCAGTTCAGCCAGTTCAAGCTGTATTTTCCAGCTGGGCACACAAGTGTTCAGTCACTGGGGCCCCACTGTATTGATTCAATAATTCAAGTGAAGTCAATCACTTTTGTCCAGTTAAGACCAGCAATAATCCAAAGCCTTAAATAATGATAAGCCTTATCATCCCTTTCATGGCCACTCCCTTCCTTTAAGCCTAAAAGTTTTGGTGGGGCTGAAGGGCAGGGGGAGCATCATAAACCTGTGGGGATGTGAATCTTGCCGTGTTTTCATTTCCCATGGCCAAGCCACCTGTGACTGCAACACCTTGCTGGGAGCAGGGGCTGGGGTGCTGGGACAGACCCTGGGGCAGCCCAGCTTTGTCCTTGTGCAGATACCCCAGGGCTGGGGCTGTGGGGCAGCAAAATGCACAGCAAAATGCACAGCAAAATGCACAGCTTTGCTCATCCCTGATGCAGGAGCTCCGTGAGCTGATCCTCAAGTACCGGGAAGACATCATCAGCGTGAGGACAGCAGCAGATCACCTCGAGGAGAAGCTGAAGGCAGAGATCCTGTTCTTGAAAGAACAGATCCAAGCTGAACAGTATTTGAAAGAAAATATAGAAGAAACTCTACAGCTGGAAATAGAGAATTGCAAAGAGGAAATAGGTGAGCAGGGGCAAAACACAGTCTCAAAATAGGAATATTAGAAATTAATAAGATGCACAAAGACTTGATTTTGTAGTAGACTTACCTGAATTCTAAATACTGTCCACTTTTGATAGCAGAGACACCAGAGCTGTGCAGCTGAAAATAAAAGTACAATTGTTTGTTTGCTTTTGAGGTACCTTTGATGTAACACGAGCTTAATTCTCCTTTAAATATTAACAGAAGTTAACAGGGTATGAACAATTTCCTGTGTTTCTTGCATTTAAGCTTTAATATTTTTGTTTTTCAGCTTCCATTTCCAGTTTAAAAGCTGAACTGGAAAGAATAAAAGTGGAAAAGGAACAGGTAAGAAGCCCTTTCACTGTGGGACTCTTGGTTTTGGTGATGTGGGGTTTTTTTAATAAAGGGTTTGTTTTTCTTTCCTGTATTGATGCCAATGTAGGAGCAGGACACATTCATAGTTCTGTTCCTTAAAAGGTGTTTGATCTGTTTTATTAATCTGTAACCTAAATATTGGATTAACTAATTCCTAACTAATACTAGGCTACCTAACACTGCCCTAAATGTCAGGTTTGGACATTTCTCTCCAGCTCCAAAAATAAATAAATGGAGAGAAGGAGATATTATTCAGGTGTTTTCTCTGCCCCTAAAAGAGATTATTTAGGTGTGTTTCTGAGTCCCAGAAAGATATTTAGACTTCCTTGTGGAGGGACTGTGGGAGATGGAAATGTTAGGAAGTGTAGTTAATATTATTATTATTATTATTATTATTATGCAGTTGGAAAGTTCTTCGCAGGAAAACCTGCAGCAGCTGGAGAGTCTGCAGGAGGCAAAGAACACTCTAGAAGAACAGCTAAAGAAGGAGACTGCAGCAAAGGTAGCTATGATGTCTGGATGTGAAGTGTATCTGCATCTTTTGTGATGAGCAGCTGTGTCAGAAAATGTGGCACTACCTAAGAATGAAAAAAAAGAAGCTTTTGAATGTTGGTAAGACACTGGCAGGGAAATAATGTCCTCTGGATGTGGTTTAAATCCTCACCCCTCTTTTCACTGGGAGTTGTAAAGTGTTGGGTCTGAATTGCTGCTGACTTCAGTATCCCTTGGGTTGCCCCCCCGAGTTAAGGCTCAGTAACATTCCTGCCTGTGGAGAGTGTCCTGATAACCCAACCCGGGGCTGAATGCTTTGGTGCTTTTGAAGCAATGGTTTTTTGTGGTTGCAGTAGGAAGGGGCTCTGCTTCAGCACTCAAGTGAATTAACTGTGGTCTGAGCACGCGCTCTCTGCCCTCTCTTCTTGTGGTTTTGGGTTTTTATGCCCTTTCCCCAAATGCTTTTCTGACTAAAACTCAGGACAGCAAGAGAGTTACACTTCCAGCAGCAAATTACTGCCCGTACCTTGAACTTACTTCACTGAAACTCAGAACTCTGCCTTTGTATTTTGAGATCCCTGGTCACGGTGCTGTTAAAAGACTTTGGGCTTTTTCATGCTCTGACCAGTCTGTTGGCACCTGTTAATGGGTATTAGCCCCTCATTTTGCACTTTGGGAAACTGAGGTGCAGAAAGGCTGGTGAAGTTTGTTGCCAAGACCCTGTGAATACTGTGCTGCTTTGCTCTGCTATCACACTTTAATCAGTTCATACAAGCTGCTGATTTTTATTCAGTTCAAGCACAAAGAATGTTTTCCTCCTCAGGCCAACCTTGAGCAGCTAGTGTTTGAAGAGAAGAACAAAGCTCAGCGGTTGCAGACTGAATTAGATGTCAGTGAGCAAGTGCAGAGAGACTTTGTAAAGCTTTCTCAGACACTTCAGGTAAGAGAGTCCAATCAATGTGTGAGGGGCTACTTTAGTTTCATTATTTCTCCAGAGCTGTGTAAAATAAGAAATAACAGTTGTAAGTTTTCTTATGTTGGTATTTATGATCTATTTTAGAATTTGTTAGTGTAATGAACTGATCAGGTATTCCTAATATGATATTATTATTAAAGCTACTGGGATTCTATTCTGATTACTTGGTTCCAGCCAATTTTCAGTTATTGTACTGAAAGAAGCTGTATAGAGCCATAAATGATGGCTCTTCCAGACCTGTGTTTTTCCTTGTCCATCTCCTGATGTTTCCAATGTGATATTTTCATAGCAAATCATTCAGGTGCAAATATTTGAGGACAAAGGAAGGCACTGGTGCTGTTTGATGTGAATATATGAAATGGTTCTCTGTGTTAGTTACTGCTTTCTGTTTATACATCCTAAAAGTCTTGTCCTGGCTATTGTCACCGTTGTTATCCTTGTATTTCCTCCCCAAAGTGGAACCTGTGGTTGATGTGAGATGCCAAGAGGTGGCTGAAGGGAGTTTTGTCAGGGGTGTCCCTGAGGCTGGTTCTGGTTTGTCAGGAGGAAGCTGCAGTCTGTGTGTGCAGAGGGACTGTCTGTGCTTGGGAAGCCAGGCTGGACTGGGCTCACCTTCAGGGTCTGGGTTTGCAGCCCCTTTGTGTTCCAACTTTGCTCACAGAGGAGGTGCTGAATTTCAGCCCCATCTCCTTGGAGTCCTTGGCCAGGCTGCTCGGTGACATCCAGCAGAATTCAAACTACACATTTTCTGAGTCAGGCATTCAGGTTCACTTGGAAAATTAACCCCAGCATGTGGGAGATTTGTTTACTAGACACAGTTAACTGGATGGATAATAGAGATCTGTCCTCTCTGGCTCTGTCTGTGTCTGGAGGAGTTGGAAGGACAAAGGAGGCTATTGAGCTGTCCTGCCTGGGGAAGCTGCTTCTTGTTTGTCATCATCCTCTCTCTTTGTTTTTTAAGTCCTGCAGACACTGGTTTATGCAGCTCTCAGAGCAAACATAGCCACCACTTTGAAGATGTGTGGTGGACTCTTCCAGCACTTGCAGGTAGTTCAGTAAACCTTCAGAATGAGCTCAGTAGGAATTGTAGCTCTGTGTTCTGTGTTTTCTTTCTGCCCTAAGCAGTTACTGCACATCGGCGTGTGCTCCAGCCTAAGCAATGGTTTGTGCCATGTGCACTGTGCAGTGTGAGATGACCATCAGAGGAGGATTGTGGTTTCTTGGCAGGGTTATTCCCTTCCCTGGCCTTGTCAGTGAGAGCCTGGGCAGGTACCCCCTGTGTGAGGGGTCCACCGGCCAAATTAGTTACCAGCATTTCAGAAGAAGGGCTAAAAAGCGATTAAATGCTAGTTGGGAATTTATAACTGAAAGCCCAGATCCTGTTGCAAAGAATGTGAAAGTTTGAGTGTGATAAAGAAATCGATTGTGCTCTCTTTGCATTGATTTCACCCCAGTTCTGCTGGGCCCCTTTTCAGCATTTAAGAAGTATCTTAAACTAGATTATCAGCAAAGCAAGGCGTGAGCTTGGAAATGATTGGGATGTTTGCTCCAAGAGCATTTTGGATGTGATCTTGAGAGGCTCCAAGGCACACGTTGGGCTGCTCCTTTACGTTCCTCCTGGGAAGGTTTACTTTGCACATCTCCAGTTTGCCAGTACAGGGTCAGTGGCTGGACATGAGACAAAACACAGAGTGATGGTGATGGCTGGAGCCCCCCAGCAAGCGGGGCTTTGTTGTGAACTCATACCTGCCTCATGTCTTCCTTCCTCCCATTCTTGGGCCCAGATAAAGCTCGTGCTCCTTCATACCCTGCATTTCTTCAGCCCCTGGTGGTGTTTGGTCCCTCGGGGGCTCCCTTTGGGTCGGGTGTGAGCTCCTGCACCCTTTGCTGACTGCGGCGCCTCTGTTGGTTCCCTGCAGGTGCAGCTGGAGCGGATCCGGCAGGCAGATTCCCTGGAGAGAATCCGTGCAATCCTGAACGACACAAAACTGACGGACATTAATCAGCTCCCTGAAACATGACACCCTGATGGGCTCCGAGGCTGCGTCTGGGGTTTTTAACTCATCTTTATAGCAACATTAATTATTATTTAACTCTAACCGAGAGAGCAGAAGACAACAGAGGGGAGCAATGACTTAAGTTTTGTTTCTAGAGGGGGAAAAAGGTTTCGTACTGGGCAGGAAGAGAGCACAAGGGTGACTTGTAGTGTAGGAAGGAGAACTTTCTAATGGAAACACTAATGAGTGCAGTGTTTCGTGTTCCACTGAGTGGGATCAGTCCTTACATTCTGAAAAACTTCCCTCTTTCAGCCGACTTCGTAACCTAATATAGAGTTTTGGAACATATACCCCTGTCTTTCCCTCTGTCCTTTTCCCCACTACTGTGATCAAAGTAGCTGCTGGAAACTGTATTGTCCCTCCAAAACGTTGAAGAGCAAAGTGGTTGAAGTTTTTCTGTTTGAATAGTCAGTAACAGTATTCAGCTAGCAGAGAGAATGAGGTGTAGAGTATGCTGTATGAATATTTTATATTAAAATATGACTTTATTAGCAGGACACTGGATATTGATCTTATTTCGTAACTCAGTACTTTTTTTTTTAAAACCATTGGCTCTGTGAAGAATCTGAATGCTGCTGAAATGTGGATATGAGTGAGCTGTGTATCTCCTGAACAGAGAAATGTTAATCAAAAAAAAAAAAAGAAAACTGTACTGAGAATTTAGCTCCTTGCCATTTTTCTGTTGAAATCAGATACTGAAAGAAAAGCACAAGAAATGCACTGTTTTGTAATCTCTTTTCACAAATGTAATTTAGAATATGGAGCTACAACCGGTTGTTTCTCATCTCTAAAGCAGAGCAGTGCCTGGAATCCCTTCTCTGTGGAAAAAAAACCAACCAAAAACCAAGCAAACAAACAAAAAACCCAACCAGAAAAAAGCTGGTAAAAATGGTGTGCATGTGTGAGCATTGGCCTGAGGTGGTGCAGGCGTGCTCTGCTCTGGGGGTGGCACCAGCTGTGAAGGCAGGAGCTCTCTGGGGCAGGTGTGGAGGGCAGAATGAAGCCGTGGGCCCGAGCCCTGTGCTGGGTCAGCCTCGTGTCAGCAAACAGGGAACGGCTCCCAGAAGTGCAGGAGCTGCAGGGTTGTGCTGCTGCAGCTTGGAGGGGACAGTGCAGCTCTTTGGTGGCCTGGCACTGCTCGGAGGTGGCTCCTGTGCTGCCCCCTGGTTCTGCTCCCAGACAGTTCCATTGCACTGAGTGAAGTGGCAGCAGAGGCAGGAACTCCTTGTGATCGCTCAGTTGCCAGGTTTGGGTTTCTTGTTCTATAAATGTTCCAGGGGTAACGTGAGCATTCCTCCTCCTCCTCCTCCTCCTCCTCCTCCTCCACTGCTGGAGTTCCATGCATGCAGCTGGAGGGATTCCTGAACGGTTGCAGGTGTTGATGATCCTGGTGGTACAAACTCAATTCTTGAGCTTACAACTCAGTTAAAAGGAGGCTGAAGGAGCAGATCCCACTGTCCAAAACTTCTTAGTTCTTCCTCCATTCCTTGCTGTTTTTTTCTTCATGTACTTGGCCAGAGATCTGCTTTTCTTCATCACCTTCAAAAGTGACAGAAAATGCTCCAAACTGCAATGCACATGACTATAGTTTAAAGTGCTTAGATCCTATTTTTAGCAGTGTATATCCTGCTACTGACATAGAGTCAGAACCAGTGGTTTTGAAGAGGAATGCCTTAAAAACAGCCAAAAAAGCATCATACAAGCTCAATTCCTTGCCACTCATTACAAGAATTAAAGCATTTTATTCACCCTAGCAATTAATTCCCTTCATAATCCTGACACCCAAAAGTAATTTTTCCCACCTTAGTAATGACTGGACTAACAGATGGCAGAGCTGTCATGGCTAAAGATGACACTTTTGCATAAAGGTGACATTGAAGTGTGGCTTGGGTCTTTAGTATTTGCCTAGTACCAGAATAGGGATTTTTTTTTCTTTGCTGAACTGTGGGTGACAGCAGCCGGGTCCTGATGCATAAACCCAGGACCAGATGTTTTTCATTCAGTTTTCCAATGGTTGGGAAAACTTTGGAGACAAAACTACGGGCCTTTAGGAGGAGCTGCAGAACAGAAAGGAAAGCTTTTTTCTCTGTTCCCAACCTCCCTTCCCAAAAACAAATGTGCAACTGGGTACAGAGTTAGTTACTGTACCTGGTGACTGCCTCACCTGTGCAGGAGGTGTAAGGGAGCCTCTTGAATGGCAAGACTACACCACGTCCTGTACCCTCTTCAGCAGGCTGAGCACTTGAGGAACTGCACCTTGAAGTCTTTCCCAGTAAAATAGTTTTTGGTTGTGTTTCTGGATGGTCCCGGTGCGAGAGAACAGAGGGCAGGGGCTGTTCCTGGCCTTCCAGCATCCCTTACTGGTCCCCGTGTCTGGCCTGCTCTGAGCACCCCTGGCTGTGGCTGGGTCAGAGGGTTTCAGGTAGTCCAGGGCTGGTGGCTTTTCCTGGGTGTGTTTTTATGGCTCCTTGGCACAGCTTTGCCCAGCTGTGGTGGTGTCAGGGCGAGGTCATGGCTGCAGCCTGGCAGGAAGGAGGCGAGGGGGGCGAGGAGTTTGGGCTCCTTCCTGGCCCCAGCGCCTGTGGAGCTGTTCCCAAAGGCAGATCTGCGGGCCTGGGGGCTGTGCTCTGTCAGGAAATGTTCCTTGTTTGTGAACCAGGCACTGCACCAGTCCCTGAAGGAGCTTCCTTTGGTTTGGAGAGGACGGGCAGGCAGTTCTTGCATGGCTGTTTCCCTTTTCCCCACCCTGTTCCATCATGCACCCGAACACCTGTGCTCCTGTCTCAGTACCAGCTGTGACCATTTTAGTGTTGGAACACGAGTCACCTTTTTCACCAACTGCTGTAATGTCAGACTTTTAAACAGTTTAGTTTGAGATTGGAACCCTGGCTGTTCACACAGGAGTGGTGGGAGATGTGCTCCCTACGAACTGCTGTCCCTCACGGGGAAGGACAGCGAAGCTTCAGCAGCAGCAACTGAGCTTCTGCCGAACTCAAACTTAAAGGGGCCTTTAAAAGCAAAACAAGACAGTGTGTGCCAAATTTGCAGAGCAAATTTAAAAGACTGTAAACGAAGTGTAGGAAAAGCTCTTGGTGTAGATACTCACTGGATGATGGGTGATGGTGTTACTGCTCACGAACACGAGAAAACAAATGCTCTTCCTTCCAGTTCGGGGTGTTGTGGAGCAGGGCTGGGGCCGGGGTGGGTTCTCCTGCCTCGGGTCGTGTCACCTGCTCAGCCGTGACAGGAGGGGTGAGCTGTGGGTGGAGGCTGTAGCAGGGCCCAGGCTGAGTTCTGTCTGCATTCCTGTACCTGTATAGTCTTACCCTGTACAAAGTGTTCCCGCAGCATGTCCGGCACCCCGGTCCCTCCCCAGCAGCGCCCCCGGCCCCCCGGCTGTGCCACGTTTTAGCAGTGCAGTAACTCCTGTCCCCCCGGAGCTTCACCACGGCGCCTTTTCTAAGGGGAGCGGGGAGGGACAACAATTCTTTATTGTCCACTAGAGTCTGTCTACAGCAGAGACTGAATTGGCCTTGTCATGGCAAGAGGGACTCCAGAGCCATCTTTTGCAAAAGGCAAACAGTGTTTGGAAGTCAATACTGCATTCCAGTGAGCCAAGCCATTGGTGTCCTGTGCAATCGTGGGTGTAGAATTCTGCTGTCTCCAGGATTCCAGTGTAACCATTTGTTAACTGTACTGAAGGTGTGTCCTTTATGGAGAAAGTGTTCCAAATTAAAAAAAGCTGCTGAAGTGTGTGTGTGCACTGCTCTGGTCTTTCTCCTCTGCCTCCTGCCACAGACCTGCCCCAGGGAACCCCTCATGGAGCAAGGGTGGGAGACGATCCCAGGATCACCCGGGGAGCAGCAATCCCCCACTCCTGAGGCAGCTGCAAGTATTGCCCTCCAACACCCTGAATATAAAACACCCGCAGCACATCCCCTTCCCCTGAGAAAAGCAAAAACCGCAGCACGTGAGGAGTCTTATCAAAAGTATTTTATTTCACAATTCTTTACAAAATAAGCAAAAGGTGTATTGTTCAACATACAAATGGCAAATATACACGGGGGAATACCAGGGCCAGGTAAAGCCCATCCAGCCTCTCGCTGCAGGGTCCTCCCCAGGGACACCTCAGAAGTTCACGTGGCTCCTGATGTCGTTGATCTGTTTCACCATCTCCCGGATGTGTTCTCCCCTTCAAGAAAAAATAACCCAAGTCAAAAGGCTGCAGGTCCCATCTGGGCAGGACTAAGCAGGAAGGGAAACACTTCAGAGGGCAGGAGCGGGGAAGGGGAGCACTGCCTGTAATGCCAGGCTGGATGCAGACTGCCCTGGGAGCCTGGAGCCAAAAGCACTTCAGTACATCTGCTTCAAGTGCTGCTGTCAAGAACGGCACATCCTGTGCTTCAGCCCCTCTGCCCCAGCCCCTGCCTCAGCCCCTCCTGCAGCACGGCTTAAACGACACCTGGGACCCCTGGACTGAACGTGAGGGCCGGGGCCGGGTTCGTCAGGAGCAGCCCAGCTTGCACTTACTCCTCTCTCAGGACAGCTTGGATGCACTTGCTCTGGTAGGCACTGAGGCTGATGCTGGGCTTTCGGGGGCTTCGCCCCTTCTCCATCTGTTTCTGTTGGTATTCCTTTTTCATTTTCACCTGGGAGTTGAGGAGAAAAAGAAGGCCCCAGTCAGTGCTGGTCCTGCCTGCCACAGCCAAAGCTCGTTAATTACAGACTGCTGTGTTGTACTGCAATTAATTGATTCTTTTTGGGTTCAAATCTGCCTGATTTGCACTTCCCACCAGGAGAAGAAATGTCCCTGCCAGGCTGAGGATGGGGAAGCCCTCTGAGGGCTTACAGCGTGTGCAAAGGTTCTGTCTGTATTACCAACAAGGACCCAAAGCCCCTTCAGTACATTGTTGCTAATTAACACAAGTCCAGCATCACTTTGTTGGCAGGACTCGTCTGTCAGCGCTGAGTGAGGAGCTGTCAGTAACCTCCCAGCCAGGGCATTCCTCCTCTCACCTGTCTGATGGCATTGCTCAGGTGCTGCAGCTGGTCATGGATCGTCTGCAGTTCCTTCTTCATATCTTTTTCAGTGTCAGATAGAACAGGAAGCTGAGAGTGGAAACTCCGAAGGACTTTCTTCATCCTTGAAAGCAAGCAATGGCTCCGAGTTAACTTCCCTGGTACCCAGCTCTGCTCAAACCCCCGCAGCCCCGTGCTTTGGCCACGCTTCCCAAGTCTCAGGGGCTTCACTGTCCCCTTCCAGCTGGTCTCAGGTGGCATTTCTGAGCACGGGGCTGGCTCAGGGTGGGCCTGCAGCCAAACCACCCCGAGCCCCAGCACAGGGAATTTCAGAAGCCCAGTGTTGGAACAAACCAGTGCAGCAGCTTCTGCCCGCTCTGTTCTACCACACCTGCACACTTTGTTTAACATCAAGCAGCGTGAGGAGAAATAGAGCCCCGGGGGACCCTCACCTGTTCATGATGTCTTCTTGCTTCTCTTTGGCTTCCTCATACTTGTCAGCCAAGCGCTCGGCCATTTCCCGCAGACTTTTCCTTCAGGCAAGGGAGAAACAGTTCCTCACTTCAGATTTACACACAGGACGGGCCAGGGTGTGGACACAGGACAAGGAAGCTGGAGCAGCCAGCTGGAGGAGGGAGTGAACCTCCAGGCTTCATGAGGGCTGGGAATGCCTTCACTTGTCACCTGTTTCACCCAGGGCCTTGTCCCAGCCACCACAGGTGCGCCATTCCTGAGGTTTCACTTGATAAAGGAGACAGGTTCCACTCACCTCTCCTCTCGACAGTAATTCAGATCCTCCAGTTGTTTCTTCTTCTGTCCCCACAGCAACTTCACTCTGAAGTAAACACATACAAAAAAAATCAAACCACTTGCAACCAGGTGAATGAGGACTTATACCACACAGAAAATGCTGGGAGTGGGAAGAACTGAAGACACTGAAAAGGGGGCAGTGGTGAGAAAAAACTCCCATTTTGTCCTAACTGTAGAGTGTAAGTAACTGACTGATCTGAAGCAGCAGAGACTTAAGGCAATTTTCCTTTGTCAGGATTAGTGCTGAGGTCAGATTTCCTACCACCCACAGGCCCAGGCAGGCAGACAACACCAAGAGAAAAGTATTTTATGTGTGTGTGTGTGTTTACCTTTTTTTTTCTTCCCCTGTGAGCCACTACAGAGGTCAAGTATTACACTCACCCCTGCTTTGCCTAATAACTCAATTTTCAGTTCTGGTATTCATCATTAGTTTTACATTTACTACATTTACTCATTCACCAAGATTAGCCCCACAGAGGAGGGTGAGTGCTCAGTGCTTAGTGCTGCTGTGTCACAGAGACATCGGCCAGCACATTTTTATGAGAGTTTTGCATTACCTTTGCTGAATTTCCTCTTTTGCCAGGTCCTGTTTCAGTATATATTCCTCTCTGAACACCTGGGTGGCTCTGCTGAGGAGCTGAAGGCATTCTTCAGGGGGAGGAGCAGCATCTTTATCTGCAGATCTTAAGATTCAGAGAGAGATTTTTGCAATTTTACTAACATGTTCCTTTGAAAGGCTAAAGCACTTCCAGTGTTTATGGTAAGGGCTCGGGGGGGTGTCTGTTACAAAAGTGAGGGATTACAATGAAATCCCTTTGCTAGAAATCATTTTTCTTATATGAGGAAATCCCAAGGTAGCTTAAGATACTCTGAACCCAATGGGCCAAGCAACGAGCACCTCATCAGCTGAACGCAGCCCTGCTTTGAGCAGGAGGAGACTGGAGCCAGGTGATCCCCTCCCAGCCTGGATGCCATTCCCACATGGACAGAGGCACCGGTCAGTGGCAGGAGCTGTGCCCCAGCACTGCCATGCCCAGGGCAATGTGCTGTTCAAACAGGAACTGGTCAGCACCCCGTGTTCCCAAGTGTTCCCACTCCAGGTGCCCCAGGAAGACACACTGCTCACTTGAGATGCAGGGGGTTGGCAGAGCTGCGCTGCAGGATGCCCTGGATGTGCTTCTCAAAGGAATGCTCCGACTCGGCCACGATGCGCAGGGGGGACACGGTCAGGTCCTTGTCCTCTCTGGTGCACAGCAGGGGAGGGGAGGCAGGATGGACAGTGCTTCTACCAAACAGCAGAGGGGAGAACACAGTCAGACCAGGCACACTGAAACCAGGTCAGAGCTTAACTGGTACTGAAAGTGAGGAGCTCATCCATGGGGAATTCCTGTGCTACTGCAGGGGGTTCTAAAAGGAGCTGTTTCAGTTTTGGGGTAAATCCAGCCCTAGCAGGGTTGGTACAGCTCACATCCCCACACCTGTCTGGTCATGGCTCAAACTAGCAAGAATCATAAATATCCTTTGGCTTAAGGAGAAGAAAGTTCCAGAACAAGGCAAACAGGCACTGGAACAGCAGCCTGACCTTCTTCACAAAGCACCCTGCCCGCTCACTGCCCACCTGTGTGCAAACAGGGAAATACATAAAAGATCCGCAGGAGAACCCGATGTTAACGCTGGCTCTGCTGATGGTACCTGTCCTACATTAAACAGTGTCCTGCAAAAGATAAGCTGAAAATAGTGTCCTCCCCTCAAGGTGTTCATTTCATTGTGCAAATGCAAATTTACACCACTCTTTATCTTTGCCACCACCTCCAAAGAAAGTAACTGGAAGCACAAACTAAAATCCTACTTCTTTTTTCCCCTTTCATGCACACATGCCCTCAGTAGCCCATTAAGAATATCCACACCACTGTAAAACTTCAACCAGACCATCAAGAACATTTTTTGGTCCTAATACTCACTAAAAGTGATCTGATTAATTATATCCCTTACAAACACCTTAGCAGCAGTAGGTAACTACTATAATAACACTTTAGTGCTCAGCCAGGGAATGTTCAGAAAGCAAAAGTTCATTGTGTGTCCTAAGAGGTGCAGAAGCCTGGGGTGAAACAATCAAAGAGTAATTGAAAAATAGAAATATCCTTTTTTGGTCCTTTCCATGCAGTCATGGACTTCAACTGAGAACCACATACAAGAGAGGCCTCGTAATGCACTCATAGGTGTTGGTGATGCAAATCATCGTGGGCCCCAGGATGTCAGAAACGATCCAAAATCCTCTAATTGGAGCAGGCTGCCTGAAGGGAAGAACACAAAAAGTACCCAGTCAGGAAAGTTCTTTATTCCTGAAGTTGTGTACATTCGCTCTTTTGGAAATGCTCCAAGGTCAGGTAAATGGAAGTGAAAATTTCTGCTGGTCTGACAGATGATTTTCAGACAGTAACACAAGAATTTAAGCTACTACCCTAACTGTGCATGAAGAATCCTAATACACAGGTTGTTTAGTTGTATTATTTGAATTCTTTTGAGCTTACTTTATCACTTTAATGGCAAGAATGCAGCAAAAGATGACAAATCATAAATATTTTCCATAGCAACTCCCTGATTTGAAAGCAATTGAGAAAGGGTTTGGTTTTTTACCTGCACGGCAGTGGTTTTGTACAAAGAATATGTTCAACAAAGCACTTCTGTTCTGCTCCCAGCTCTTGTAAACTGTCTTTGTCTTCCTCATCTACAAAGAGACACGTCAGGATGCATCAGATCCACTTTGCAGGGTGGAGGGATTCAGTGCTACCTGCATCCACCAGCCTGTTACTGGCAGATGTTCAGCTGTTCCTCACCTCCCTCACTCACCTGAACCAAGGAATTTGTGCAGTTTATTGATCCATGTCAAGCCCACACTGTGGACACCAGCTTCGTGTGTGCAGTGGTATCTAGAGGGACATTTGGGATCTGAAATTGAAGCAGAAAATGTGAGAGATGGCACTGAACTGAGAAAAACTCATCCTTCACACCTGCACTGCTGGTCCTGTGTATCAACTTGGTGTCCAGCCAGCTTTAACATCTTAGTGCAAGTACCAGAAACGGAGCTACATGTGTTAGAGTCTAAAATACTGGTGAGTTGTTTTCAACCCTTCCTATGACTCCACATCTGTATCAATCAGATTAGTTTTCAATGGCAGATTATTAAAGCTAGCAGACCAGCATTCTGACAAGCTGCTTGTTCCCAAAGACCCCAACACTTTGTCCTGCCCACAATTCTGTGGGATAAGCAGGTCCTTCCCTCAGGATCACCCTCCCCACAGCACTCCCTCACACGCCCAGGTCAGCACAGATGCAGCAACTTCTACTTTATAACCCTCATGTGACAGGACTCAGTACTGTGTGACCATGTGTGATCTGCCCCTGAGCCAACACTGGAGCCCCTCCCAGGCTTGCTCCTTCCACAGCTTTATTGAGGGCATCAGGCAAATCCTTGCTCTAATCCCCCTGTTTGTCTGACACCGAATGAGAACATGCAAACAGCTGGATCCCAAATGCATGGAATAAAAAGCCACAAGCTGAACAACAACCCTACCTCTGTGCAGCTTGATTGGGCAAGAGAAGTCAGACTCCAAAGGATCTTCTTCGTCTCCTGTTGCCAGTTTCAGTGCAAGTTCCAGCTCAACACATTCAAACACGTACAGGGAAGGAATAAGATCAGATCTCGGATCCCAGGACTTTTCTGACTGCAAAGAGCATTGAGTTCTTCTGTGAGACATCATTTAAATAGGAATGCCAACATAAACAGCATCGAGAAAGAGTTACACGGCAAGAGTTTTAATTGTCAAGGAATGTAGTTTAAGTTTACTTAAAAAAAATTAACTCAAACCCAGAGTTTCTTAGAAAATCCTCTTTAAATGAGATCATAGTAAGTTTGATCAACTGGTAGGGTACACAGGACTGAGATTTAAAATAAAAGTGTCAGAGAGCCACAGGGACTGGCTGAAACAGGAGGAAGACTCACTACCTCATTCCAAAAGAATGCAGCTTTGGCACTTGGCACACATTTCCAGGCATCCCGCCACCTTGCAGCCAGAAACTCGGATTAAAGAAACAAAAATGCCACAGGAAAAAAACCAAAGCGAGACAAGGTACCTGCTCATCGTCCTCCTCTCCATCCAGCACCACACAGTGATAGAGCATCCCCGACTCGGTGGCAATGACCAGGATGTTTGGAACGCAGGGCAGGCACAGCACGGCGCAGGCGTCGTAGCCGTAGTTGTCCTCGGCAGCCGGATGCATGGGCAGGGGGCCCAGCAGCTTCCCCAGGCTGCCAATGCTGCGAGGGAGATGGGTTTGGTCACAGCACCAGGTCTGCAAGGGGACTCCCATGGCCGTCAAACAACCCAGTGGCTTGGAGTTCTAAGCCCCATTAGACTTCTGCAGATTATGAGCCTGACCTGCAGCTCCTTGGTGGAGATCCCAGAGGGGAAATTGGAGCTCATTTTATTACATTTTATGCTTTGAAAGCAACCAAAGCTACACTGCAAAAATTCATAAGGAAACATTTTCATACAAGAACACAAAGTACTCAAGGAAAGCTCAATGTAATTATTACTCAGCTGGTTTCTCGCACTTCACATTTTGTGTTGAGGCATTTCTCTGGGCAGAACTTTAGATGGACTAAAGCCATCTCACAGCCTGCAGACAGATCTGCTCAGTGCAGAGGCACGCGGTGCTGTTTCTAACCCAAGTACCACACTTTAATGTTCAGCTGCACAAGATCTAACTTGTAAGTCTTGTGCCATCTTCTCAGTTTTCTAAAGTAATTCCATCTTGTATCGTGTTTATAGTCTTGATTAACCGTCCTGACTTTTCATTGCAGAACATGCCCATGAACCCCCTATGCTCTTCAAATATTTCTTTTCCTAAGATGGCCCTGGCTCAGCAAGCCTCATCCAAAGCTAAGGATGTCTGTGCTGTGAACTGAAGGCCACAAAATACACTTAACAGCCTTAGACCCACTGATCTTCTTACAGCCCTGTGTCTTCATATCAGGTTTCTGATGGTAAATAATGCACAGTGCATTCTCAGCAGTGGAAACTGCACCCATAATACTTGGATGAGAAAGGACGACGCACTGTTTTTGGATTCCAGTCTGTTAGCACTGCCACGGAGACAGAACAGGCTGCAACACAACATAACTCAGCCCAGCATCTCTCACAGAGTCCCAGCCAAGCTGAGAGGCGACCCTCCCACCCCAGCACTGTACAAACAGCCCTGAGGGTAAGAGCCTACCTCTGGAGCAGGCTGACGTAGGTGAGGAAGGTCTCTCCATTCTCGTACAGAATGTACAGGGGGTAGCCCAGCACCTCCTCGCTGCCGCGCTGGCCCAGGACGTGCTTTGGCACCGGCACCTGCGGCCCGAAGTCGAAGGCCACGGCCGTCTCCCCCAGGGACGCTGTGTAGGCTCTCCTGGGACAGGGCAGAACGGGCTGGGGTCAGCAAGGACTGAGAGCACAGTGTTTAACGTGGTCCTGAGGGATGTGCTGCCAAATTCCTGCCACAGCCCCGGCCAGCAGTGCCCTGCCACGTGCCACTGCCAGCAACAGAAGGGTGTGAGTGACATCCTTCTCGTGGCACATGAGTTCTGCAGTGCCCCCGCAGCTTCAGAGGGTACCAGAGGTGTTCTGGTCCTTCCTGTGAGGCACATCACTCTGGGGTGCAAGATTTTCCTTTCCAGCCAGGCCAAGAGAGAAATAAAAAGATGATCTATTTTCTACATTCCTCACTCAAAAACCCCTTCTTAACCCCTTCTTAAAGTCAACGTGTGTTTTCAAACTGCTGCTCTGACAAACACTTGACTGTACAGGTTGTCACCACTTTGTTTCAGAAGGATGGGTGAGAGGAGAGGGAGAGGAAAGGAGAAAGGGAAAGAGAAAAAGGAGAGAGAGAAAGGGAGAGGAAGAAAGACAAGGAGAGAGAAAAGGAAAAGAAAAGTGCAGGTATTGTGCTATGAAGAAGTGCTAGCACAGAAGAATTCATACCAGATTTTCAGGCAGATTTATCACTCATTAAAAACACAACTGAAAATACTGAGCTTATTCTGCAAAAGCATTTCAAAATACAAGAAGCCACACCAACCCTTTTTTGATTGTAAGAGTCTCCTCCTCGGTGTCTGAAAGCACAATCACCTTGATGGGTGTCTGAGGTACCTTCAGACTGTAAAACCTGGAGGAAAGAAACAGCAGCCACGTTCATTCTGCTGGCAGTGCTGCACATTCCCTGCTGATGCAGGAACATCAGCTGCTCTCAGTCTGAAACTCCTCCCATCCCATTTCGTTACAGCTAACTCTGGTAAGAATGGCAGGATGCAAATATCTAGTGACAAATCAAGACTGGGCACGACAAAAAAATCCACTTCAGATAATCAGCCACAAATGGTTTTTACCTTATGGTGTTGTCTGATGTCAAGAGCACGATGTGGGGCTCCAAGGTGTCGCAAGGGTACCAGGCTGCATGCTTTAAAGTCAGGGATGTGGAGCTGGTGAAGAACCGTTCCGCAATGGGAATGGTGCTGTAACACAGAGCAGAACCTTGCACCGTGACCAGAGACACACGAGCTACTTCTAAAGGGAAGTGGGGGCAAGAGGAGCTAGAAACACAATGAGAAAGTTTCAAAGTCTTTATCTGTACTACTCTGAAAGTTGGAGAGGCAGCTTTAACTTGAACCCTTTGTTATTTTCCCCTGGACATCTGCTTTTAGCTGCCACAGCTGAAACACCCCAGAGAAGCTGCCCCATCCCTGGAAGTGTCCGAGACCAGGTTGGACAGGGCTTGGAGCAACCCGGTCTAGTGGAAGGTGTCCCTGCCCATGGCAGGAGTTGGAAGTTGGTGGCCTTTGAGGTCTCTTCCAACCCAAACCATTCCATGACTCTGAAAGGCCAGAGAATACTAGAGGAGCATCCTGCTCCTCAGCAACTGCAACAACTTTAGAAGGTCACTTGATAATCAGCAACCAGTACTTGAGCCAGAATAACTTCATTTGTGACTGGCCCACAACCCCAATACAACCTGTACCTTCCACCAGTGTCTCCTGTATCTGTCTAACCCCAAGAAAGGGAGGCTGTGGAGGAAGAGTGGCAGGACAAGGGTGTCATTAACCACCTGAGGTCTTACCCACCTACAGTTCACCGTGGATTTCCCACCTTCAAACTCAGAATTCTTGCCCCAGCGTTTGGGCAGCTCCAGCACCATGAGCCCCTTGGTACCTACGAGTGCCACATGGTGCTGGGCGGGGCTCAGCAGCGTCTGGTGCACCTCGAAAAGGGGCGGGTTTATGCACAGAAGGGTCTGAAAACACAAATGTTACAGGGAAGCACAAGCCGCTCAAAGCGCTCACGGAAGCACAGCTCATCTTTACTGTGGATGGTGATTTACACAGCACGGAATGAGGCACAAGCCGGCTCCATGGCACAGAGCAGTGGGTTCCTTGGGGAAAGACCCGCCCGGGCGGGCTGGGGGATGATCAACCGCCCAGGGGCCTTCAGGGAGCAGAGCCCCTCAGCCCCGCGCCCACCATGGCCCTCCTCCCCTCACACCTCGCATCCCCTCCCATCCCCCCCGCCCTCTCCACACAGCCCCCTGTCCCCTCTCGGCCCCTTCATCCCCTCACGCCCCCATCACACCCCTCTTCCCTCACGGTCCGCCCA
>VZTA01012239.1:61828-88777 GCA_013398855.1 Mohoua ochrocephala | reverse complement strand
AGAAACAGAGAAAAAGGGAAGGAAAAAGACTAAAAATAAATTTTAAAAAATAAACAAAAATAAGCAAACCCCAAGCAAACCACTTTATTTTTCAGTGATAAAGCTGAATTTCCAGGAAACGGAGCAAATGCTATTTTTTTGATACGATACGCTTTATGTATTCCTACATAAAGAACAAAACTGCAATTTGAGAAGAGCTGAGACCAGAAGTTTCTAGACTGAGTGAAGATTTCTGCATTTGTCCTAATGACACCCTGGATCTCTGAGAGTTCTGCAAAAGTGTGAGATGGATGAAAACAAACTGCTGATTTTTGCTTCCAAACAGCAACCCTATGTCCCTACCCTGGGAAAAAATGAACCTCATAAATCTTCTCATCTGTTGAATAGGTTCGTAAGCCTGCTTACAAATGCATTAAAAATGCAACATCCTACTAGAAATCCCTTGATGTTAGCAAACCTCTTCAGAATGAAGGCAGTTTTTTTGAATGATTATTAGAATTATGTAACAGGATCACCAGAATCACAAGGTAGCTGGTAATTCCCTGAGGATCAGAATCTGCAGAGCATGCATGAGAAGAGTTTGGGAGAGCTGGACTTGCTCAGTTTGGTGAAGTGGAAAATAACATAGAATTTAACTGTAGCCAGAAACAGGTACAAACCTTTGCTTGGGAGATTCAGCTTGGACAGCAGGAAAAAATTATACCCTAGGAGCCCTGAAGCCTCTGGTGGTAATCTGCAAGAAATCTGTTTATGGAGACTTCTGAAATTTGGATACCTGACCTGATGGAGTGTTGTCAAAAGTTTCTGTTTTTAGAAAGGAGTCAGATTAACTGAACTCCGGAGGCCCCTCCCAACCCATGTTTCTCTGATTCCATCTGAAACACTAATTTTTTGAAGAACGTAGGTAAGGAAGCTGAGATGAAACAGAAAATGGATTACTGTATTATCAGAAGCAATGCTTTTCGGCACGCACTACGTATTCACTCTTTAAGACCGCAGTATGTACCTGAAAAACTGATTTCATCAAGTCTTTCCATATCTTAGTCAGGTATTGAATTACGCACTTTCCTTCAGGCATCTGAGCCGTGACGTCAGAACTGAAAATTGGCTCCAAATAAAGCCAAGTAGACTGAATCTTCAGCCATTCATCCAGAACCTCCTGTGTCAACAACAGCTTTCCTTTGCATTCCCTCTAAAGGGACATGAGCTCACATGCATTAACTGGTGCTTTCAGCAGAGCATTTCCAGTAGACTGCTAAGATCTTTGGGGCAATTTGCATATTCAGCAGCAGGTGCGAGGGGTGTAAGTTCTGAGACTTCAGCAGATTTCACCTAGTATGGTTTCCTGCAATAACAAATGCCACATCAATGTCTGCAACTGAGTCATTGCCAAGGTTGGTGGCAGGATTTCCTGAACGAGGTCAATCCAATAAACAGACAAACGGTACCAGTGAATAAATGCAGGACATGCTTTAGCATGCAATAGTATTTCTGGACTAATTCCCTTCAACAGAACATGGAACCTGGCTTCTGACAAACACCCAAGCCCAGACCACTGTTCCTCTTTGCCAGGATAGGCTGAGGTCGCAGAAGAAAGACAGGAAAGCAGCCTAAATTACTGAACCAAAACCAAGCAGGCCTCGTCCTGCATACAGGACAACAAAGAGACGTGGTTTTAATTAAAAGATCTCAAGTAGCAAATAGTCCAATAGTTAAGTCATATTTTATTTCTGACTTCAAATTCCAAGTGTGGATGTGGAACACATTTGTTTGATAGATTAAGGAGCTCAGTATTACTGCACACCACTATGGGTACATATTATTATAATTCAATAGTTATTCAGTCTTTCCTTTTGAAAGCAAAAAATTCAAGGTCCTTTAGTCTATCATTTGTTCTAAGTATTCTCGATTTTTTTGCATCATTTAAAAATTATTTACCACCACCATTTGACACTTCTCACTATCTCACCAGTATCCCACAGGAGTGATGATACCAGTTCTCTCTATTCCCAATTCACTGACATAAGCAATTTGCAAAAAATATATAAAAGTAAAATGCTATTTATAACCTTGTTAGAAATACCTATATTCTTCTTTCCCATATAGAAACAGGGAACATTCCTGAGATGGAATTATTACCAAAAGTGCATGCTGTTAAAATATATATTGTACATTTATACAATAAACTCATTTGTTGTACAAATATACAATTCATTCAACTTCGCTGGAACCATAGCAGTCATTTTCTCAACAGCACACTCATACATGGGCTGCACCAAGTCCTACTAAATTAAATATGTGAAAACTTATTTAACTTCTTCCTTTATTCACTGCCACAGATTCTAAACAACAAACCATTGTACCCAATATGTACCATTGCACCCAACATGCACCATTTCCCCTAAACAAAGTCCCTCGCCCATCTTTTAGCTTCTGGTACCTCATCTCTCGTGACCTTGCTTCTACCAAGGGGTAGAGAAAAATGCAGTTTCCAAGAGGAAGGTTAGGCAGGTCAGTTAATTCCCTTACACCAAAATGAAGACAAGGAATTTGGAATTCTCTCTGGCAGCAGTCCAGAATCCTCCATGCTTTGTTAGGTTATTAAGAGAGCAACCATTGTGTAATTGCCTGGATCTCAAAGACTGAAGCAACAGTCCTGTGTTTTTGAAGTAATACCTTGTTTTATTACTGTCAGTCATCAAAACACTCTGAAAACTGAAATGATGAAATGACCATGGCGAACTCACCCTTTTAAACAGGCAAACCCAAATATTTTACATTAACAAGGAAGGACCTCTTACACCAGGGTACAGTAGCAATTAGAGAATCAATACTTATTGGAATGCACGTGTAGGTATATGGACATACATATTCACATTTATGGAATATGAACTGACATCTGAAAGAGCATTTCTGCAGGTCAATGGGAATTTTGAGGTATCCATTAGCTAGATATTTACAGCCAAGCTTTCTAGGAAAGAATTCTGGGTTTTCACAACATGACTATGTTTGGGGGATTTAAGAAGTAAGTATTTTATTGAGAAAAGAGATTAACATCTTTGCTCAAAGATGGAAGTACAGAATTTTTAACACACAATGCTTAATGTTAGAATTTAATTTTCTGCTTTAGAAAAAAAATATAAGTCTTTCATCACATCCCTGAAATTTGTCTTGTCTTCGGTTTCTTCATCTCCTTTACGTAAGCCCTAATATTTTTAATTGTTGAAGAGCTAAACAATTCAGTAGCTTTACATTTTAAGTGGAAAGTTTAGACCATGTTCTCTTAGTCTTCAACCTTTCCATCTCTACTTCAGTTATGTTTTATCTGGTAAAACAAAGGTATTGTTATAATGCATCTGCTGTTTTAAGTACCAGAGTGTGTTAAAAATGCTTAGGAACGTATCCAATGCATTAGCACTCCCCGCATCGTTAATTAAGAGTAAAAATCAGCTTGAAGGGATTAAATAGTGTGTAGCTGACAAGGGACAAAAGCTTTATCCCTTTAAGACATGATTAATTTGCTGCTTAAGGAGGATAAACAAAAGCATTTGAAGTCTCTATGCTTTAGATTAAGAAGAAGAGATTTCTTGTTTGGTTACATTAGTTGGTGATGTTCTATTAGAGAAAATTACCTTTTTCTCTTTCCATAATGTTTAATGAAAGGAGATCCTCTCATAGTCTGAATTTTGACAATGTGGTCTTCTGAATATCATCTACAGATGACAAAATATGAGTTCCTGTTTCTCCATAGGCAAGAACTCCATTTAATCCCATCCAGAATTCCTTTCCATTAAAGCTTTCTCAATTGAATGTTCTTTGCTGGCTGTTTCACTGACGGGCTCAAACTTTTCTAGGAATGGTTCAAAATGCAAGTCAATGTATAACAAAATAGTCAAGTCTTCAGAAGAAGACAGTGGTAAACCCACAACTTTGGACATCCTTCCCAGCATCTCTCTTGCAAAACCAGGATTGTGAATCACCTGGATTAGAGGAACATGGCATCTCAATTCTTCTACTTTGAATGTAACTTGCCTTGTTACTGCTAATGCATTTGGAGAACCGTGGAAGGCTTTGACAAGTTTATACAGCCCACGCCAGTAGTTTTCTACATCACCCCTACTTCATCTGGGTTCACTTCTCTGTCCAGTCTGTTTTCTGTTGAATTCCACAGTCATATCACTGAGATGACATATCAACTCAAGATCACACAGGAACAAATTACCACGCTCAGTAAACTTGCAGTTTAAATCTCGAATCATGTTAAAATATTTTACAGCTGAATTAGGAATAATTTTGCCACATCTCACTAACTGCATTACTAAGCAAACTACTGATACTGATAACACAAATATTAAGATGTATAATTTATATTCTTGACTAGGTTAGACTATAATCTGTACCTTATTAGCAGCAAGATGAAATTTTTTATTTAATGCTTGTGCCCTCTTCAAATACTCTGTGAATACCTCCAAATGTGCTAAATTCTTCAACCAGCCACAAGAGAATTGTAGACTCATAGAATGGTTTGGGTTGGAAGGGACCTTAAAAACCATCTGGTTCCATAGCCCCTGCCATGGCCAGGGACACCTTCCACTGGACAAGGCTGCTCCAAGCTCAATCCAGCCCGGCCCCGAACACCTCCAGGGATGGAGCAGCCACAGCTTCTCTGGGCAGCCTGTGGCCAGGCTGGGCCTCACCACCCTCACAGTGAAGAATTTCTGCCCTTTTAACAGCAGTTTCTGTGCTTCAGAATATATTCATTGCTATGGATCTAGAGAATATTTGGCTATTTTAGAATACACCAAACAAAGACTGATACATCTTTTCAGCAATGAGATGGAAGAACTACCAGAAGGAGTTTCATGCCAGTATAATATTACACACTACCCCTGATGAAATGGAATTTGTTTATTCTCCAACACAAAATTCTAGCATAACATGTATGCATCTTAAAGGCACCATACTCTCAGAGAGCAAACATTTCACTTTTTGCTTGAAAAAATGGCTGCAATTATACCTGATCTTAAACTTCACTGTAGTAAAAGTTCAGGTCACGCAGACCCAAATTCAGCTGAGCACTCAGGCACACACCTGCATTCCAAACATTTAATACCAGGTACATTCATCAGAACTTTGCTGAACAGCAAGTGACTGAAGACAAGTTACATTTCCAGGGTGAATGTAAGGGCTTTGCTGAACTGAAACATGAATACATCAAAGAAACAGCAGGGAGCTGATTACAGAAGCGATATTTGTGAAGCGAGGAGATGGGATTTTACAGTTCCCAAACTGCAAACTCTGCATCTGCTAAATTTTAAATGATCGTTCAACAAAGGCTGTAAAGGCAAAATTACTTCATACAACTTGCCAATGAGTGCTTTTTAAAGTTTTCTTGTGAAGAACCACATGCATATTCAAGCTCTCTGATATATCTCTCAGGTTTCAAGTCTTTCATTAGTTTAGGGTATTGGGAATGGATGTTGAGTCTTCCACAGCTAATTCAATCGCTTGAATTTAATTCAGGACAACCAAGAGATGCTCCCTGTTTGAAGGGAGTGTGTGTGTTCAGAAGCCTGCAGAACGTGCAATTTCATTCTACTGCCACGTTGCCCACACTGCAGAAATTATGTGTTATCTGCTTACACTGGCTAGATGGGCACAGAAACAAACCCCAAACCACCATACACACACACTGCTTTCTGAAAATCAGTTTTTCAATGCGCAGGTAGTGCCCATATCACTAACTAAATACTTTCATTACTTTCTAAATACCTACATGACTAACCAGCCACGCTGCTTGCTACCATACTCCCCTACATGAGTGACCTCCAAACTTTCTTGAACACACATCTTCATCAGCAAGAAATTTTTGAATACACCCCCAATATATGTGTATTTATTTACAGATTGTACGCACAAGCTACTGTACTAAGGTATTATACACACAGTAAACATACACAAAAGTTAAACATTAAAACCAGAATAAACTGAGATGAAAATAACAATATCATAAATAATTTTAAAATTTAAATAAACAACTTTATTTAAACATTTTTTTCTTTCACTAATAGTATTATTACTGTTTTAAATGAGAACAACTGTGTGATTGAATATGCTTCATTAGTCTTGGTTCAATGCTTTGAGATTCAAAGGTCTAAGTTCAGTTTATTTCAACACTGTTTTAATGGCTGTCATAGCTGAAAAATAAAGTTTGATGACACAGAAGAATTGCAAACGGAAGAATTGCATCATTGGCTAGTCTTAATAAATCATGATCTCATCCACCAGTTATGCAAAGATTTTTGTTTAAATTCATATAGCTTATTTTCACCTTCCCTGATGTTACTTTATTGTTCTTGCAAACTGACTGGAAGGTCTTGCATTTCTGAATTTTTAAAATCACAGAAAAATTTTGGAAAGAGATTGCGCAGGGCCTCGTCCAGCCGAGATGGGAAGTTCTCTAAGGCCACTGCCTCTTCAGGCAAACTTCTCCCCTGCTTTATCATTCATTGCAAAGAATGTCATCCTTATGCCCGGTCGGAATTCCCCTCCCTGCAAACGGAGGGAGCTGCCCCTCCTGCTGCTGCTGCTACACGGCACCAAGAGGAATCTGGCAGCATTTTCTCCGTAGACTGTAACCACATCCCTCCACGACATTCTTTTCCCCAACACACACAGTTCTGCCAGGACTCTCTTCACACACCAAATGCTCCAGCCCTAGAACCAGCCCGTGGTGATCTGATGGACTCGGGTTTATTAGCAGCTTTACAGCTGACTTGGTAAAATCACCTGAATCACTCAGGTGACTCAGAACTTCGAACATGCTCTTCGTTCTCCACGTCTTACATAATGAAACTGAACTATAAAGCTCAAGTGGCCTTGATTTGGGTAAGCACTACCTAGCAACAACCAAAACATCAGTGTGTTATCAGTGTTATTGTCATACTGAGTCCAAAACACAGCACTGTGCCAGCTACCGGGAAGAAAATGAAGTCTATTCCAGCTGAAACCAAGACAATGACATAATATTTTGTACTTTGCACCAAGCTGAAGACTTGGTACATAAATTAATTTCTGTGGTTTCTAAAGGGGTGCCTGTAGGAGAGAGTCACTCTCTCTGGAAACACTACAGGAACAGCAGCCCAAACCAAAAGCATCTGATTAAATTTGCACTGCTAAACTAATTAAAGGAGATCTGGGCAGCTTTAAGGAGGGCTGTGTCGTTTGTAAAACCCTGTTTTGCAGAGTTCGCAGCACAGACGCCGCGGTTTGATTGCTGGGTGCCAATGCCCTGCGCCTCAGCGGGACCGGGCGCTGCGGCCTCTGCGCCCCGCCGGGCCCCCCCTCGCACCGAGCAAGGGCTGGGCTGGCAGGGATAAAACCCGGCACGGCAGAAAGTTAACTCATAAACGTGAGTTAAGTTTAAAAAAAAAATTTAAAACCACAAAAAATTAAAACAAAACAAAACAAGACAAACAAACAAAAAAAATCCCCAAACGCACCATTCAGGTCAGAAGGCCCGCTCCGGCAGCCCCGTGCTCCCGGGCGCTGTGGGAGTTCCTCAGCCGGCGCCACGAGGCCGCGCTCCCGGCGCTCTGCAGCGGGACACGGCACAGCTCAGCACCGCTGCTTCCCGGTTTCCACCGCCTTATCCCAGCGGCTGGAAACTTGCGGGAGCCTAATCCCGGGCGCGGTGCCTCGCCCGGCGCCGGGAGCCCGGCAGCGGCTGCACTGCCGTGGCCGGGGCGCAGAGCCCGCGCTGGACTCGCCTCAGCCGAGAACGCCTCACACCTGAGGCGACGGAATTAAACTTGCACAAAGTCTCTGCAGCCGTGCCAGGCTGGAGCTCAGCTGTGCTGTTACTGCACCGCGATTGTCTGCCAGCAGAAAAAGCTTCGGCCCCTCCTGTGCCTGCCAGTTTGAAATAAGGATGGTGAACGTGGCTTTGAGCAGCATGTGCCGTTCGCTGCTGTCTAGGCAGGGCTCCTCCTTACCTTTATAAATTAACTGAGGAGTATCAATAAGTGAATGCAGGTGCTCACCTTTAGGCAAAGCAGGGGGACAGGTGCGTCAGCTAAACATGCAAAGGAACTCAGCTGTGTTTGCAAAATGGTTCTTAGTAAGATAGAAGGCCGGGCTGGGGTGGCTAACCCACAACAGTGACCAAAGGTTTTCCAGGTGCCGCATCGTGCATCAGCGCATCATGTGCACAAGGACTTAGGATTTAAACAACCTGCCCCCACACCCCTAGAAAATTACAGAATACAAGAAAATATAAATAAAAATCTCATTCAGTTTAATTGGTAGTCCATGGGTGTTTCCTCCACTGAATCCAATTCTTTGACCAGTCTAAATCAACTACTGGCACAGTTGGTATGACTTCTAACACTTTGCTGGGGCCAGGTTTGGCTTTCTATGGGATCTGAAACAGCTCTTGCCATGTCGGGCAGTTTGTGAATTTTAAATGAGAGGTTTCTATATGTTTTCACAGCAACATATAAAAGGTAGCTCTACATTTTACAGAGCTAACCTGCTAGAAAATCCCTATAAATGAGCTCAAATTCAGGCCTGTAACCAATCTTGTGAAGTGCACACAGAGCATTATGAGTCCAGATAGCAAGTTTTAAACATAAAAGCCCCTTTATTAAAATACCACAGGCAAAGAACCACTAGGGTATTTCTGCTTTGTCCAGCTGTAGAAGGCTCAGCATCACTTGGAATTCCCAGTACATTTTCTAAATCCAAGCCAGTACCAAAGCCTGGTTTTGATCTTGAAATGAGAAATACCCTCCTACTCAACCTAGCACAGGGAGATTCAAACAAGCTCTACTCTGTACTGGCTATAACACAGAACAGTCCAGTCGGGAACCGTGCAAAGGGAATTCCCTGCCAGTTCAACTATCAGAACTACACCTACAGCAAGTAGTGGCACAATCAGCACGCACTGCCATCCACTGCTGGGCATGGGAGTCCTTTTCCTAGAATGTGACATTTTGGGGTTTATTGTCTGATTAGGAAGCTGGAAATAGCATAACCTGCTTGTACTCTTCAGAGCAAGAAAGACACAGATTGCTAATATGAGAACCATCATAAAGAAAACCCTTGCACATATAGTACTTTTCATTACCAGAAGAACTTTCTTCTTACAGACATGAATAGTAACACCTACATTGCTGTTTATTCACTACATGGGCTACCAGATAAGAACTTTTATGTCATAATTCCTGCACCTACTTTTAATTATTAAAAAGTTTCCTTATGCTCTCATAGCACATTACTCACTGGTAGATGACTTGGCAAATCAGCCTTGTAACATTACCATTAAATTTGGTAGACTTTCTACACTCTGATTCATTCTGTATCTTGCTCATTTCTGCAATGCTGAGTGGACCAGGCAGCATTTTCAAGCCTGTCAGCTGCCAGCTTCTAATGCCCAGGACAAGTGGTTTCTGAAACAAACACACAGTGATTGCACACTTGCGTTCTGCCCCAATTTTACAAAATATTTTTTCAAGATCAACTTGCCTTACTTGGCAAGAGTACAAGCACGGGTGTCCTGGTAAGAAGAGGGTCAGTTATTATCATATAATGGTTTGGGTTGGAAGGGACCTTAGAGATCATCCAGTTCCAACCCTCTGCCATGGGCAGGGACACCTTCCACTAGACGAGGTTGCTCAGAGCCCTGTCCAACCCGGCCTTGAACAATTGCAGGGATGGGAAATCCACAGCTTTTTTGAGGAACCTGTTCCAGTGCCTCGTGACCCTCACTGTCAAGAATTTCTTCTTATTATCTAATCTAAGTCTACTCTCACTTTAAAGCCACTGTGATGCATTTCTCAAAGATGTCTCCTTCCTTAGGACTTTTGAAAAAGCAGAAATTTTAAGTTGTCTGAAACCACCAGTGAACAGAATAGGTTGTTTTCTTATGTGTTAAAAAAAATAGGCATCATTCCTGACAAGAACTCTCACTGCAAGAAATGTAAATATTCAGATTATTTCTGAACTTAATGCTGCAACACCAAAGCAACCACATGAATACACTGTTTCTTTCACTAAAAAGAAAGCCCATTTGTGCATTTCAAACAACGAGAAAGCTTTGTCCATGCAATGTGCCTTTGGAAGAAACATACTACTCAAGCCACCAGGAGTTAACCCTCTCTTTTGAGTGCAATTCTCTTTCTATAGTGAGGGTTGTTGTTTTTTATTTCAGCCATCTACTTGAAAATGAAACAAATGTACCATTAGTGCCCTAGGAGGTTAATATGCATAACAAAGATTCCATTTAAGTTGTCTTACATGGCCATTCAGAAAGGGCAGTAGAATTTAACATAAAAAGCATCACCTCAGTAAGTTCAGCAAGACAGAGCCAGATCATTACCAATAGGAACATCAGCATTTTCTACATAAAACCCAGACACACAGAGAGCAGTTCCAGGAGGTTGGCTGCTAAGTTCATGATTCACTGGCAGTAGTCAGCATGGATTCAGCAAGGGGAAGTCAGACTTGAGCAACCCTCCGCAGTGAAATGACTGCCAGGAGCTGAGGCCAGAGCAGCAGACCCAGACCCTGCCTACAGAGACCTCAGCAAGGCCTCTGACACTCCCAGAAGATCCTGGTTGAGGATGATGGGCAGAACACGCCCTCAGCGAGGCTGCAGGTGACACAAAACGGGGAGTGCTGATACACCTGTGGGTCCTGCTGCCACCCATAGGGACCTCTGCAGGCTGGAGAAGGGGGCTGTGGAAGAACAGTCCCATACACTGATATATCCTGGAGCCATCCAGCTGGAAAACCCCTTTGCAGAGAAGGCCCTGGAGTTGAGCAGGAGCCAGCAGTGTGCCACAGACCAGGCTGGTGGCACGGGCTGCAGCAGCAGGGTGACAGAGGTGATCCTTCCTTTTACTGCACACAGGAGCAGTGCCCAGTGTGAGACACACAGGCAGAGCTGGGAGTCCAACTAAAGGCCACAAAGGGATTCAGGGACTGGAGCACCTCTCTTCTGAGCAAAGGATGAGGCAGCAGGGACTGTTTAGCCAGGAGAAAAGAAAGCTCAGGGAGGCTCTCATCATCACGTATCATCATCTGAAGTGGGGGTGCAAAGAAGATGGGGCCAGGCTCTTGTCACTGATGCCCAGTGACAGGACAAGAGGGAGTGGACAAACTGGAACACGTGAGGTTCTATCTGAAGAACATACTTTTGCTGTGAAGCTGACTGAGAAGTGCAGCAGGTTGTCCAGGGAGACAGAGTGTCCTTCCTTGGAGATCCAAAGCCATCTGGACATCCTCCTGGACAGCAAGGCCTAGATGGGATGGCTGGAGCAGGGGGCTATGCAAGATGACTTCCAGAGGTCCCTCCCAACCTCAACCACTCTCTGATTCTGTGAGTAAACAAACACACGAGTTTTGAAAAAATGGCAAAGTTTATTTTTCTTAATATAAAAAAGTCATGAACTGCATAGAAGTATGACTTCAGTCATCTGAAAATGTTACTCAGCACTCATTCACACTTGGAAATCCCCAGTAATATGGCAGGAAGCAAGACAGACTAACAGTTGCCTACAATGTATGTATTTACATTCAATTGGAGTTAATTTGCACAACAATATTTTTAAATAAATCAAATGCACTTATCCAAACAAGGTCTGATTCAAGGTATATTTTAAGTTTAAATAAAATACAAATAAAGTCTTCAAAACTTAAAATTCTTTGGATAAACCAATTTTCAATTATTTAAAGGTAAGTTAGCTCTAAAGTAGTAAGAAATGTAAACATCAGATGCACTGTGATAAAAATCTTAAGGAATGACAGCTTTGTCGTGAAGTGCTGGCATATGCTATCAGTTTTATTTTCCAGACACTAAAAAATAGTTGTAATTTCAATTCAGTAATATTTTGGCAGAATTTTAAATTATAACAACTTTTTCAACATTCTTTTTTTGCCTTTATCTTCACAGCTTTATGGCATTTTCTTTTTAAGTGAACTTTAACGTCTATGTACGTATCTAATAATTTGTGGTTTTAACTTACCCAGTTCAAACTGGACTCCAAGCTGGTGGAAAAAAATCAAAAGGTCAGGTAAGACTCCAACTGGGACAAGTCAAGGACTTTGAAAAGTAAGAGTGTAAAGGACCTGAGCACAATCCAACAGCTGCCTCCTGCAAAGTAATTCTGTAATTATACATACAATCAGTACCACTGAAAAAAGCTCCATGAGAATTAATACACAGAGGAGACTCGGTGTGGTTCACTCACACCCAGGCATCAGAGCTTTGTATCTGCTGAACAAACCTGTTACTTCATTTCACGAGAAATTAAGTCTTGCAAAACTTCTACTACTTCTGACAAACAGAAGCTGAAAAGTTTGACGTGCATTGCACCTCAGTCTGTTTTCTACTTGTCAGCGTGGCTGTCCCCCCACACCAAGACAACAGTCCTGAATTCCCCCACGCATTATGGTGACACTTTATATTGAAATCTGTTGGGGAAAAAACTGCTCTTTCCTTGTGTGAAGAAAGATAAAACACAACCTTTTACCACTCATCAGGTTCACCTCTCAATCATATGTTATCCCAAAATGCCAATCTGCCCAACTATTGACAAATCCACAGGCACACTTGAAAAAGATTATCAGATTGTGGTATTTTATTATATAAAACAAATCCAATTCAAAGACAATTAAATTTAAGCTCTGAGGAGTGGAAAATCCCAAAATATTTTAAAATGACATTTACTTTCAAAACATCTGTAAGAGTTTTAATAAATTCACTGCCCAAAAAGACTCCCAGCCTCTGTTATGATTAAAGGGCTTATTTTACGAGTATTAGTTTCAGGCTGTTAAGGCACAGGTGGCATTTGCTCTAAGGCAAAACTTGACACAGGCATTATCACCTCAGAGCCAGAAACTGGAAGTGGAAGGCACAGAACTTTAAGAAATACCACTAAACAAACCAATTTTAAAGGCTTAAAACAATTCTTAGGTAGTTTGTCTTTAAATACTAACACACTGCAGTCTGCTTCTCAGAGCAGGCATGAAGCTGAGTAATTATTGGCAACAATAATTGACAGCAAGATGCACTTCTACATTAGAGGGGCATAGAGAAAAGTTGTTAACTGCAGCTCCTCTGGCAAATATGGTTCTTTTCAGTTTACTCAGTTTTACTACTTTTAACTAGAGGCTTTCTGTTTTGGGGCTTGTTTGTGTGGGGGTTTTTTGGGGGTGGTTGTTTTGGGGTTTTTTGGTTTGTTTTGGTTTGGTTTTCAGACAAGGAAAAATCCAATACAGGTAGATGACACTATTTCAGAGGTTTGATGAAAGCAAACCACCAAGTTCAAATATTCACATCAGCATAGGAACCTCATCCTCAAATGTAGTTTAGTGGTAAGAAGCCAAGGACCACAAGCACAAGAACTGACAATCTACCTGTTTTCTATGCCAAGTGTTGCAGAGATCCAACACAGCATAACCCCACAGAATATGCATTATAATGCCCAAGTGAACCAGATCTCTGAGGCAGAACTACTAGTGATCCTAGAGGGAAAACAGATTTCCAAATGGCCCCAACAGATGTACCAAAGTCCCAAAACATATCAACTTTAGCCTCTATTTAAAGTGGTAAGAATGGCAGCAAGCAAGTCCAGTAAAGCAGCAAGATTCAGTTTCCCTGCTTCCCTTCCCAATTTCTTCCTAAGGCTAGTCCTAAAAGCATGCATGTGTTCAACCACTGTTTGGCAAAAGCTGTGCTTAAGCAAACTCCTTTGCAGGTTTCAGTTTGTTCACTCTAGCATCATCTTTTGACTAGAACTTGAAAAGTGCAAAAATATTTAATTACATCTTCTTAAAAAAAATAATTCATTTTATTGGTGCAACGACTCCAATTCTTCAGGAGTTAAATCCACTGCCAGCAATGGATAGAAAAGGAGGCACCAGCATAAAAGAATCAAAGTGCATTTTCAGTATGCCAATGCTGCACAAACTGGCAAGCCAGAACCTTATTTTCACCGCTGGAACAGATTATGCTGAATTCACTTCATGGAAAGTCTGTGTTACACATCAACACACAAAGTCTGTCATGAAGTCTTGGGGATACTGCAACGAATCGTCAAAGCGGAAGCGTTTGGAGACCGTACTGCTGTCCTCTGGAATGTTCTCCTTGTCCTCCTTGTCGCTGCAGGTGCCACTGCAGCTGGATTTTACACTCCGCTCTTCCGAGCACTTCGTTGTGTGTCCTGGCAGCTGAGAGGAGCAGCAAGTTTCTTCAGGGCTGCACAGGAGCATGAACTCCCCTTGCTGCAACCACAGATGGGAGAGACAATCTGCTGCTGTGGGCCTGTCCCTTCGGAAAGGAAAGGGGAAACGTGCTGAAGTTAATTTCACCAATACTAAAAAACTAAAATAGCTCTGATGCTGAAAATCCTAAGCAAAACTGACACTGAAGAGTCAACATCGTTGTGTTTTCACCCCTACTTCAGCTGCTACAAAACACAGTTAAGTACTGGCTACATGCATCTACATTTAGTTGACGGCTTACCCTAAAGCTGGTAAGCTTTCATCAGAACAAGGAACATAGTCCCTTGGAATGTTTTCAACATGGTACACATAAATGTGCACATGCTTTTGCTTTTAAAGTCATGTGTTTTATACAGACCACAAAGAGTGAGGCTCATGAATATTCAGTCATTAGGTTTTCGAGGACACCCAAGTAACATGACGTCATCAGCTCTGACATCTTCTAGTGGTTTACTCTTGCAATTCACCTGGCATAAACCCTTCCAAAATGTAGATCTTACCAAACAAACCAGACTTAGAAAATTGTTCCTCAGGATAACCTAGTACAGTGCTACTGCAAGTTTTAATTCTGTTCTGAATTGTTAACTTCCACAGAACTTGCTGGAAAACTGGCTCCAAGGCAACAGGGCCCACTACTTGTACCCAACTCTACCAGAACATGGGAGTATTTTTCAGTCAGAGAAGTGCAGCTTTAGAGAGTTGACTCTCTGAGACTTTTCCTCTTAAAATTCAAGGAGGTATAGTCATCAAGAGTTGAAATGGGGAAAAAAAAAAGGCAACTTATTGAGCATATAATGAAGACTCGAGATGCCCACGAGAAAGTGAGCAGTAGTTATGACAGAATGTCAAATATCCCGCAGGTCCACACTAAGAGTTATCAAAGCGGGCTTTTCACCACTGATTCCCTTTTCCTAGGTGCTCCACAAACATGAAAGATAAGATTCCCTCATGATACTGGGGTTTTGTGAACTATTGCAGATCCTGACAAACTGTGTACGTGAGATGTTAAAACAGGAAGGACTCTTCAGACATGACTTTATATGGAGTCCTTATTTCCTCAGAGTAGACACTTCCCAGGAATCATCTCCCATCGTCTCCTCCTATCCAAGAGCCCCTCTCAGCCAAGCAGGGTCACTCCTGCCTGCTGGAGGCTCTCTGAAGATGACAAGGACTCCTTGTCTCACCACAGGTGACAATATCTAGTACTGCAATTGATAACACCCGACCGGGTCACTTCTCAAAGTTCAGCAATTTTGCAAGGTCTTGATTAGAGTCTGAACTGCCAAAGAATGCAGAGTTATGGGAGCGTGTCTTACAAACAAAACAGTTTTCACTTCAGATTGAGAACATTAATACTGAACAAAACAAAACACTGCCAAGTATAGATATATAATAAGAGGTGTATTTAAGTAGAAAGATAAAGGTAAGTCAGGAACCAAGAAAGCACTGCAAAAACATGACATCATTTTGTCTCTCCAAATTGTACAATAGTTATAGAAAAGAATGTGACCTTTCTAGAGTATATTTAATAAAATCTGTTAACAACCTGTCCTCTGAATGAAAATATAAAGAAACTAAAAAAAAAACCCCTCAAAGAACAAGCCTAAGAACATTATTTGTAATAGCAACAATAATATCTGATGATAATAGCCAGACAGTGAATTGAAGATCCTTCTCACACATTATGGAAAAGCATAAACCTGCACTTTTAAATATCAGTTGAAAATACCAATGCATTGTGAAATACCCAACTGATCTTATCAGTGGTGTTAAGTACATAAATTAACATTCATTTTTTTCTAGGTGCTCCACAAATTTAGGATTCTTGCCTGGAGGAGTTTGCTACTTACTCTGGATTTTTTATGAGAAGTTTTTGAATGAAGTCTTTTGCAGGCTGTGAAACTGATGAAAATGTTTCTTCTGAATAATCCACGTTAACTTGAGATATATTAAGGTAAGTTTCTTGAACATCGGCTCCCACAAATGGAGATTCTTGTGTCAGCAGCATGTATGAGATGACACCGATGTTCCTGAGATAAAAACACAATGTATAAACCTCCCAGAGAATCTAAACAATATACCCTTCATATTTACTGTGCTGCAGATCAATCTTCCCAAGGCATCCCACACTCGGAATCAGAAGCATCATGTGATTCGAGCATGACTGCACGTACACACACAAGGAAAGCTATGTGCATATATCTCAATGAAAGGATTTTTGAAAACTGTTTACTTCCAATATATTCTTTTCTTCCTATTGAGATGAATAGGAAAAGGAAATACCACTTTTATACAGCCCACTCGTGGGACATACAGCAATTCTGGATGATAGAGCTGCAAAAAAGACAGATTTTCTAGTCTGCATGCAAATACAACCCATCTTTCATCGCAATTCTGGATGACAGAGCAAAGACTGAGATTCAGTCAACCTCTGTGTACATTTGACATCTGAGCTGTGTTACAATCTCCTCTTGCTGAGATGTTTCTCCCAAGAACATGAACATGAGTACCACAGATCATTCAATCTATTATAAATCTTAACATGGTTTCTTGATGCATAATAAAAACATCTTTGTGATCTGATAGATCAGAAATTAGTACTCATTACAGTGTGGAAACATGCTGCTGTTGGGTTTCTCATTCTGAGATCAGTAGGGGGGTTTTTATGTCTTCCCACAAAAGCAGGCAAATAATACATGATTAAAAAACATTCATGAACAGATTTAGTTACTATTATGAGTTGAGAATTTCAAATGAGCAAATTAGCAACTTTTAACAGTGAATTTTAATTAAGATGCTGAAGATTTTATGTTTTAAAGGAAACATTTCAAAGCTAGTCTTTAACATAGCTCATAAAATTAAAAAGCCATAAATAAAGTTGTGGGTCAGTTTAAGGTACTTGTCTCCTGTTTTTCAGATTCATTCTGCAAGTATTTCTCTAAAAATAAGAAGTAGGAAGTTTACATCCTTCTTATAACTTGTATAAAAATCATTTAACAACATAAAGGTGGGAAGGAAAGAGTGTCCTAGAGTAGCTAGTATCTGAAGCATGTCACCCAGGAGTAACTAATACCTAAAGTATGTTATCCAGCCCCTGTTATTATTCCCTTAGAACAAACACCTGTACTCCACAGGCTCAGAAGCCACCTGCATTCCCTACTAAGTGTGCAACAGACCCATATACTCCTGTAAGCCCTGACTTATGTCCTGAGGGCTCCTTCCCCTCCCATCTCTCCCTCCCTCTTTCAGCCAGCCCACCAACCAAAGGTGGTATTCTTGGAAGCCAGATGAAACTGCATCAGGGCCTGAGACTGTTAAAAGTGGTCCCACCAAACCTCAATAAAATGAATTAAGATAAAACATACCACATGTCTGTAGCTGTGGTAATAGGGTCGTAGTTTAAGATTTCTGGAGCTAAAGAGATGGGGAGAAGAAAAATGCTTTAATAAATATATTATTTAAACGGCCTTGAATCATATACTACATTTCTGGCATTCTTTTGCCAACCATTATTATGAGACTAAACATGTAGTTTCACTAATTAGGTTTATTATTTTCAAGCCACAAGGGTGGCAAAAAGTTATTTCCATTTGCCTGGACACGGATGTTGACTTGGTTCACACCAAAATGGCACTACATGGCCCAAGGCTTATCCAAGTTTCAAGATGTGTCTGAATCAGATGCACGCACAGAAGTTTTTCTCCTAAGAGGTTTTGAAGTATACAGCTTTTTAAGGGGAATGCATAAAGCCTTCAGCATGTTAACACTGCAAAACAAGATGACCAAGCCAATTTTAGGATCACTGGCTGTTAGCATAGGCTAGGTAGCAGGTTATTCACTGCAGAATGAAGTGCTCTTAGAATTGAGGGTTGGCAAACCATGAAGGAAACTCATCCCTCAGAGAGGGCCAAGTGTTAATAGCAAAGAGCATTTTAATCTCATTAAATCATCGTATTAAATAACGTTGCTAATTCAAAGAACATTTCTTTGTGCACGCTAATGTTGTATTCAAATTTTAATCAGAAGAATGTAACAGCCTGCATCACAGCAAATACTACAGCGTGAAATTGAGAGGTGCACTTATTGATCTTAATTTGGGATTTTTCGGTGCAAATATCTGTTGACTACTCTAAAAAAAGAGCAGCTCAACACATGTTGCCTTGTCCTGGGGTGTTCTTTTGTTAATTGTAAGTTGATAAGTGCGTTACATGAACTGTTCCTGTTTTCTCAAAACCCCACACGAGATGCTGTGAAGCAGCCCTTCCATACCGAGATACTCCGTTGTTCCCACGATCTGCCGCAGTTCACTGGAATTCTCAAGCTTCCGGGACATCCCAAAATCTACAATTTTTACATCACCGAGAGGATTGACGCTGCTCAGCAAAATATTTTGAGGCTAGAATAGAAAACATTGCATTCTTAATAAATAAAATACAATCTGAAAAAAAAGCCCAATGCACTAAATAACACTTCAGGTTCTATTATGCAATACTTATTGCTAAACGTTATTTAAAAATATTTAATCTCTATCCTTTTAATCTTGTTTTAATATCATTTAATCTCCTCATTCTCATCTTTTTTATGTATTTAACAAATTACTTTGATGAACACAGCAAATTGAAGATAAAGTGCTAAAGCATAGTCTGCTGCAGCCTCACCTTTAAATCAAGATGAACAATATTGTTTGCGTGCAAGCAGCAAAGTCCTTCAAGTATTTGCCTTATAAGCCTTACAATATCCCTTTCACCAATTCTGTCATCCAGATCTGGGACACACAAGTCAAATATTTCTCCTCCAGCAGCACTGAAACACATTCAAGAACACCTATATATTAAGTTTAAATTTTGAAGTTTAAGTGAGGAAAAATGTTATCAATATCAATAACATCTAACATATATCTGTAACGTCAGAAAGGCTGGGAATATTTTTTTTTTTGCACACTTATGCTAAAACACTTAATATAAACGCTTAGAAGAGGAAAAAAAAAAATCTGATGATGCATTTTCTTTCCTTATAGCCTGAAACAGCAGTTGAGACAGCAAAAGGCACTTTGACCAGTAACCTCATAAGGCTCTGGTCCCCTCATGCAAGTGAGAAGATGCCTTCCAGAAGTTGAGTTCTATCATCAGTCCTGAATCAAAGAAGCCTTTCTTTTCAAGTCAAATGTAAAATTTCTTCCATGAGACCAGTTCATAAATAATTCAGTGCAGGGTAAAGCAGCATGGAAATATGTGTGTTCATGTGGTTTATGAGCTATTCCTACACTTGGCTGCAGTGTCAGCTGTCTTCTTTCAGGCTGGGTTAGAGATCATTACTCAGCCTGCTCTGAGTGCCTGAAGTCTCTCTCAAGGATGAAGGGCTACCTCAGAACTACAGAGCACTAAGCCTAAACTCCATTGCTGACAAAATCAGAGTCTATTAAGAAGTCAGATAACGGAGAAAACGAACAAACACAGCCCCAAACCTGCTGAAGTTAGCTGAGGTGCCAGTAATGCCTTCCCTAGCTGACTTTATGACAACGTGCACATGAGGGGAAGGGCCGTGGATGCCGTGAATTTCAACTTTCACAAGGTTTTCAGCACTGGCTCCCACGCCATTCTTGTACTCAAGTTACATTATGGTCTGGAGGGGTGGGCACCCAGATGGGCAAAGAGCTGAAAGCTCTGCAGAAAAGGATTTGCAGAAAAGCCTTAGAACAACAAATAATATGTTAGGGGTCACCCAGCTCCAGGAAAAAAAAGCTTTGGAAGATAGAATCTAGCTATATTCTCTGGAAAATTTGAAGGAATTTACCATGGTGTATGGAGACCACCATTAACAGCACTTCAAATACTTTGTACACGAAACTTAAAGCTTAGAAATAATTAATTTCACAGGCTGCATTTTTGTTCCTTACATTCCAAACAAAAATTTACACATACAACAAATATGATAGATAATGCAAATTCAATTCCCAAATTAAACTTATTTTTCAGACCTCAGGAGACGCTCCAGCAACATCTGTAAAAAATGTGGCAATCTTTAAAGGAATGGCTCCAAAAGCCAGTTTTAAAACAACAAAACCACTAAGTTTAGGGGCTCAAAACACACAAAGTAACTGCAATTCTTCAGTCACCAAAAAAATGTCAAGTGCTAACTGAAGTTCACAGGGCATGGATGTGCTCAGCCTCTTTGAAATCTGTGTACTTGGTATCAGTGACCTTTTTTCTTGTGATTTAAGTTGCATCAAAGCACTCAAGACCTTCTGCAGCATTCCAAGAACATTATTTCCAGTCGGCTTGCCTAAAACATTCTTAAAGGAAAAAAATATAAAGTATATTATCATGAAAGATTAGCATAATGTATACAGGGTACTGCTGCAATTATTCTGGGCACTCAGGCAACTCATGCAAAAAATCAGTACATTGAAAGACTTTTATCTACAAACATGGAACATGTGACCAAGGCATACTTACTATTCCAACACTAAGATGATTTCATTTGCTGTTTCATAGACTTCATGGAGATTAACTATGTGAGGGTTGGATTTCATTAATTCAAGGACAGCAATTTCATGCAGAATCTCGGCTTTGCAGTCTTGACCTCTTCTTCTTTTCTTTAGAAATTTAGCTGCATACTCTTGGCCTGTGGATTTAGCTACACATTTTCTAACCACACCACATCTTCCTCTACAAAATAAAAGGGAAAACATTGAGACACAGGAAATAAAAAGCGCATAAATTACCATGAGAAATATGAAGACAGAGCAAATAACTGGAAACAAACAAAAAAAAAAGTATTGGGAAGTGCCATGCTTGGCCTGCTCTTACACCGTTTCCTGAACACTCACTTGCAGGCACTATGGAAGGAGACTAAGCTGCTGAAGCTTTGGTGAGACCCAGTAAAATTCCCTTTATACAGCCTAGCTAAACATTAAATCAGAGTATCAGGTTACAAGGACGTTCTCACTGCCAGGTCACAGAATAATTCGGTTGGAAAGGACTTCTGGAGGTCTCTGAAAACCTCCTGCTTAAAGCAGGGCTGGCTATGGGGTCTTACCACGCTGCCCAGAGCTCTGTTCAGGTTGGCAACATGCTAAAAAACCCCCAACCTCATTACAACATCTACAGGACAACAACAAACAAAGCAAACCCTTGTGAAATGCAGAGAATGAACAGGGAAAATAAAGCATATTTATATGCATGGGTGGGGCAGGAGGTTTTCAGTGAAAAAAAATTTAGTCATAAAGAGAATTTCCTTCCACAAATCATGTAGTACTGCTACAAAAATCCCAGGTATCTGCAAAATGTTTCAAAACATCTTAATAGAAAAGTACCCACTACTTAGCATTCTCTTCCTCAATTACAGTTAGACAAAGTGCGCTGCTTTATTTGCTAGCCAACTGTTTAGGTATGGAAACAAAACAAAAAAAAATCGGCAAAGAAATGTTTTTAGAAGAAAACCACATACTGTAGTTAAAACACCAAGCTGATCTTTTAAAAAATTAGGAGGAAAAAATGCAGGTTTTTTAAGCCAAGTTATAAACTCCTGAAAAAACCAATTTTCTAACCACTAATATTGCATTCCCAGAAATGCCTGGTTGCATACATGCAAAGTGTTTTCAAATGATACAAGAAACATTATTTACGAAAAAACAACTTGAAAGGCCACAATAAACTGCGTGTAAAGGTCTAAAAACAGTAAAAAGCTGTGCACAAAGTGCACAACCTACATTTATGTCTTCAAAAAAAGCCTGTCCACCTCTATTTTTTGTTGCCGCAGCAGACTAAGAACAAACATAATGAAACAGCTCAGTACGACCTATCTGAGCTGTGTTCTTTTAACTAAATTAGCTTCTTTAGCACAAAATGCCACATTGCCTTGCAGCCTTTATCTTTTTCCTGGTGCAAAAATCCTAGTGCTCAAAAGGAATATTTCTTTTAAAAAAAAAAAAAAAGCAAGCTTTTTTTGAAAACATCTAGACTTCGGTATTTAATCAAAAAAGGGATGAGAATCTCCTGAAAAAAATTAATTTTCATTTACAAATAACTGTACAAACATGCCTAAATTATTAAACATGTAAAGGTGACTTTTAATCATACTGCTGTAACTCACTTAAAAATAAATTCAACAAAACAGGTTCTCTGTCATCATTTATTTCAACATCAATTCGTTGTAGATTTTCTCTGTTCTCTTTTAGACTTTAGAGGTGAAAGTTATTTAGTCTGACACATGCACACTCTTCACTTTAGCAACTATCTGTAAGCCTGAAGCGGCCACGTTCTTTCCCAATTGTTAAACCAGCTTATTACTGCAGAGCATTTGAAGTTACTGAGCTCAATTTCATAATATACCCAAGTTGAAAACACTCCCTCTTCCAGCTTACGTTCTCTTTTTAGCATCACATCAACCCTGTCAGCCACGAAAGTGTCTCTAAAATTAACAAAGGGGAACCAGTTTAGTTTCATGAGAACAGCAAGAACTTCCCCGGTAGTTTTGGCACATCTTCCTTCTGGCTGCTGTGGGTTTAACAACTTTGAAGGGTCAGTGATATCTCCAGATTTGAGATGTAAGAATTTCCACTTGCTTATTAGTAATGTACCAATTAAGGCAAAAATTAAGACAAAAAAGTCTTTTAGAGCGGTGGAAATTGCTCCAAAACCACCAAAAAAAGTCAGCTCAGAAGCGCTGCGCTGACGCAAGAGGAGCAGTTCCCACTCCTTGCCTGCAAAGCGACTGCGTAACCATCCCCCTTCACAGCCCAGCTTTACAAGAAAAACTGATTTCAGGATGTTTTCATATCTCAACTTAGAAACCACAGAAATTTAACTACTTCAAAAGAAGCCAAGCCACGCACACACCAGGGACAGAACTACTTAACCCACTAAACAGAACCTAACCTGCCAGCTTCAGTGAGTCAGTGTCTTAAATACCAAAGGACCCAACAGATAAGGGTGTGGGAGGAAGAAATGGGGCTTGGGAAGCTTAAGCAGAGAACAAGAGAACTATTTACTATATAATCGCAACAGGAAAAAGAAAATTGCAAGTGAAAATTAAAGCATATTGAATCTTTTAAGAGGTTACAAAGAAAAGATGGATTTCACATCACTTAAAAAGCATTTCTACACTTAAAAACATGAAAAAATATACCCGCAGTTAGGCCAGAAGAAATCACAAATATGTTTGTAAAACAGAGTCCTCTGCTTCCGTTTTCTTTGCATTTTGGCACTTGTTTTGTTATGCCTGGTTTTGCATGCACAGAAAGTACAAAAGACTGTGTTCTGGAATTCACACAAAACCTACACTTCTGTTTGCTTTAGACATCATCTCACAAGTATGTAGAGTCTGAAAATCCAGCGTTGGAACAATACCTGAGTTCTAGAGGGTGCTGCATATAAACTGCTTCTGTAGAGCTTAGAATTCAAAAGCAGAGCTGACAAAAGTTAAGAAAAGAAGAAAGTTATGGGCTGCAATGTGCACTTCTATAAAAGTGTACCAGATAAAGCACATGCTAGAAAAATAGAAAAAACCCAAGAGAACAATGAAGGCTAAAGAGCTCACGAACCACATGCAGAAGAGCATCTCTGCTGACAAAACAAGCTGCAGGTGCAAAGGATCCTTGTGTAGCACAGCGAGGCACAGCTGTGAGACCCACCAGGGACACTTCTGTTCAGGGAGCTTGGAAACACGATCACAGCATCGTGTTTGCGTGGCTTTACACCCAATTCACTGAGTATTTTCAAGGTATGAATTAACCCAGTGGTTTCAAAACACACATTCACTTGTAGGTCTGAAACAGTGTCATAAATACCAAGGGTTTGGGTGCTTTGTTGTTTTATTTCCTATTTTACTGTTGCAAACGAGCAAGGGAAGCAGGCTGCAAAACTGCTCTGAAACAGCAGGTCGTCTGAAACTTAGTCCAACTGCTTGAGGGTGGGAAGGGAAGAGAAAAGGTCTTTGCTTTCTGGACTTTAGAAAACTCACCCAAACACCTGGGACAACCACTCAAAATCCTCATTCTTTGTCTTCAGTATTACCCTATGTCATCTCTTGTTTAGGCCATGCACCTGGAATCTGATGTGTGACTAGGCAGGGAAAGGAAGATAATCCTAAATCTGCATGCCTATGAAAACACACCAGATCTCTCTGATGTGGAAAAGGCTGGCAACTTATGCCTCACTGTCCCTTCTCCTGGTCCCTAAAGAACCCACTGCGATGCAAAGAAGGGGACAGGGAAGGAGAAGGCCATACTCCATTCTCCATCTACTACCATAAAAGTTTGCCTCGTTGTACAGAGAATTTTCTTGCAGCAAAAATTCCTCTTGCTAAAATAAAATAAACAGGAATAATCTTACCTTCCAAGCTCTTTCGGTTCAAGCATATAAAAACTGTGGAAGTTATCTGTCTTGATCGGTGTGTGCAGAGATGTGGCCAACAAGCCAGAAAGGCTTTTATTCTCCAGCTTTCTCCTCGACATCGTCAAGAGCAGGTCTCTCTCTCCTACCAGTCACCTGCTGGAAAACAATTAAGAGTTTTGGAAATTCCATAGTTACAGCACAGGAGAGTATACAAATATTACGAGTTTAGGGCTATAAAACTAGAATCGCCAGAACTTCGCTCAGTAGCAGCCTGAAAATAACACATTTAATCGCCGCAAAAATAAATCCTGAAAGGAATACTAATCAAGACATGCTAATTTAATAATGTAAACACTTGAGATAAGTTGGAGGTTTTTTTCTCCCTGGAGCATATCCATAAGATACTAGGGATAAGCTTAAGTTCTAATAAAAATGCTAATAACTACTTAACTATTAATGAGATGTAACTTTTTTTAATCTTTCTGAAACTCTTCTTTGGATTCTGGGTAAAATCCGTAGTTCCTTTAAGTTTATTTACACTTATACAGATATTCATTCCTGGGGGAATTTACCAAAACTCCTTCCTGTTTGTTAACTGCAACATAGCAGGAATAGGTAACAACAGGACAAAGTGGGGGTTTTTTCTCAGTGGGAATAGTCACATTTGTTATTAGGCTCACTCACAGCTCCTCTAAGTTTCCTTTTTAAGGCTGAGTTAATTTTCAGAGAGAAGCATGAATGGACAAGGTCCTCTTTGCAAGTTCAGATCATTTAGAATCAAATGATGTAGTAATCCTGATTAAATTACCTTAATAAACCAGTAGAACAGCACATTATGAAGATACACCCACCCACATCATTTCTACTACAGTGGAAAAAAAAACTCCAACAAAACCAAACCCAATAAAAATACTGGAGTTTGGTATTCACATTTATAGGCCTGAAGCATCTCTTCAGGTGAAATGCAAAAGCAAGGCAGAAAAAGGTTACTGAAGGATAACAGAAGTCGTAATTGATGGCTTTTTTAAGTTAAAGAGCAGGTTTACCTTTACTAGTGAAGGAAAAAAAAAAATCATAGGGCAAATTACAATTCAGAGACAGTTAGCAAACTCACAAAAAACACACTTGCAGTTTAAATACAGAAATGCACTGTCAGACACTTCTGGGGGAGCACTCAAGCTAGTTACGATCCAAATGTAATCCAGTGCCCATCCAACATTGTTCACATTCCCATGTGGGATGGAACACGGATATTCATATTAGAACTATTTTGGATTCAAATCTTTGTACATACTTTAGCAGGAAAAAGACCCAAACTACACAGTTTAAAAATATCTTCAAAGTATCATTTGATATGCAGGAAATAGCTTCTCTAAGAAATTATGGAAAGGTCACAATACAATCTAATATACAAGTCTTTGACTCACTCTGTAACAAGCAAGCATTCCTTCTTCCCCAATTATATGAGAGTTTACCATTTGAGAGGACGATTTTGATGTCTGAAACTTTACATGACTCCTTAGGGCTGTGCTCACTCGATAACTTTAACTGCTAAACTATATCTTTTTACTCCTTACTTCAGCACAAAAACATTTGTGTTCGATAACTGGCCTCATTGAATAAGAGCTTACCGTTATCAAGTTTATTACCATTATCGAACTTATTATGTAAGCTTTTATTTTATACGATCATTCGTACAGAGAAATTATTATTAAGGAGAACTTCTGCCTCACGTTGCCTTGACTTTGTTTCTCTGGTAAGACACCACATCTCCTTTTTTAAGCTCAGTATCATCAAGAATAGAGAAAAACACATATCCGTAGCAGACAGATATCCACAAAAAGGCACGTAATCTACTCCGGAGAACGAGACTCAACTAGCTACGGGCAAAAATAGGCACGCATTTTAATACGTGAACTATTTCCAAAATTGCAAAGTGGTAGCTATGTTGTTAACACATTGCACAAAAAAACCCCGAGAAACAGACATTAGAAGTGCGGCTTTTACAAAAATCTACAAGATTCTCATTAAGGAGAAAGCTTCTCACTAAACTAGGGGAGTTCAACTGGGCAAAAAAATCAGCTCATTTAACCCTTTCTAAAGACGTCGAGTCTCTGCTCCGGGCCGGGAAGATGTTTGGCAGCGAAGGACCACAGAGGGCGGCAGCGGCCGGGCGGGCCCCGGCTCGGTCCCCGCGAGACAGCCCCGACTCCCCTCACAGTCACCCCCGCGCTGCCGCCGGCGCGACACGGCAAAGGGCGGAGGGGGCAGCGCGGCGCTTCCACCGCGCCCAGCAGCAGCCCACCACTGCAGCCCCCCGGCCGGG
>VZTA01012239.1:0-61523 GCA_013398855.1 Mohoua ochrocephala | reverse complement strand
CCCGCCCGCGCTGCGGGGCCCGGCCGTGAGGGAGGCGGGGGGCGCGGGGCTCTGCGGGGCGGCCCCTCGGGTCCGCACCTCGCGGGGTGCACGGAGCCGCCGCTTCGGGCTACAGGCACCGATGGCACGTCCCGGGCCCGGGGCTGTGTGCCAGCCAAACCCCGCAGCGAAGGCTCCTCGGTGCGTCCGCTGCATCCACGAGCGCTGGAGCAGCGGGCAGCGGCCGAGGCAGCGGAGCAGCGCCAGGTGCGCGGCAGGTCCCGGAGCAGGACGCCATCCCCCGGGATGGGGAGCTGGGGACACGAGCCGCGTCTGCAGCGCTTCCGCCCCGTCCTGGTGCGGGAGGTGGCGGGGAAAGCCGCAGCCGCGGGGACAGAGGCGCTGCGCGGGCCCCGCCGCCGCTCTGCGAGTGACGCAGCCGCGGAGGCTCGGCGACCACAGCACCGGCCCGGTCCAGTCAAAAACCGAGCGATAAACCAGTTCTCACTGACAGCTGCCGGGAACAGAGCGCTTTCAGTACTTCTGTATAAGTACACGTCTTGCACGGAGCACGTTTGACAGTCTCTTTGTCATGCATGCAAGTGGAAACAGGGTCTTCAGAGCCTTGTGAGAAGCCCACAACAACAACAAAAAAGTTAAAAGACTTTAAAAAGAAACCTGTGGTTTCAAAGACTCTTTCAGAGGACTCAAAATAGCCTAAAGCATGGTTCAGAAATAAGTTGAAGTTAGAAAGAGTTCTAAAATAGTTGCAATTTGTTTGTCAAATTGATTTCCTCTGAAGCAATCCAACCAGCTAGAAATTTGCAAACATCCGTTTTAGAATAGATTTCTCATGAAGGCAGTAATAGATAGTAATGTAGCATAAGAGTTTAAGAGTTTGGTATTTAATTTCAGCATCACACCATTAGAGTTACTGGGTTAATTCTGTTTATGCCATGGCACTGCCAGTGAAATGGGTAATTGCTGTGTTTATTACAGTGCCTAAGTCATGCTGTCACAGCAGAGCACAGCACTAAGATGAAAGTAGTATAAATGAAGATAAGATAGGCAGCTTGAGAAAGCAGAAAGTATCCTTGAAGAGTCCAGAATATGTCACACCATGTAGCTGGCACACCGAGGTACCTACTAAAAACATCCTGCTTGCTTGGACTTCCATCTGGATTTTTAGCACTTTGAGCTGTGGATGTTTTTGACAAAAGCAGTCCAAAATCTTTACTCACTCCCACAGAGTTCCACCATCTCTGCGGAGTTCCAGATCATAGCCTTCCTTCAGTATAATATGACTTCAAATACATCTGTCAAATAAAAATACAGCATGTGGACAGGTTTGGTTTTGTTGAGAAGTGCTCTTTGTACAGTATGAAAAGCAGGCAGCATTCCAAACATACCGAATGAGCCGCAGAGTAAAATTAAATGATGCCCACAATTAAGATGTTTTAGGTTATTATAGCACGTGGTGCCAAGAAGTAAATGACAGTGCTTATGTTTGTCTCCTTAGCTGCTTTTGTGTCTTTACTGGTCTTCTTCAGGATTTGTTCTACTCTCCCTTTAAGTTTTGAAATCCAAGTAAATACCAAAAATGCTTTGTGACATGCATGTTATTGAAGTCTTGGTTATCTGTTTATATAATGCCATGGAAACATGAATGGCACTTAGAGAAGGGTATAATTGACAGGCCTCCACCCCGAGGACTTTGGAATTTTACTTAGATACACCACAACTGAGAAGGACAAACAGAGGGTGGAGAAGGGGAATGGGCTGGCTGAAGGTCACAGTAGCACAGGATCATGAACTATTATTATTCCTAATGTATACACCTGGTCTTTGGGATAATTAAAAAATAGCAGCTAAAGGTGTTAGCTTCATAACTCCCATTCTTAGTTACTTCTTCTCTTGCTTACCTTGATTATCTATCCATGACAAAGCTGGCTCTTTTCAGCCTTTAGAGGCTCTCACAGGAAGAACTATTTCCCCTTGATCAGCAGGCGTTTGGCACAGCTGTGATGCACAGCCCACAGTGATCAGAGCCACAGGTGTTTTAGGGAGCCAGCCTTGTGGAAAAAGCTCAGCTCCCTCAAGGAATGCTGATTTCAGCTCGGGTCTGATGTTTGGAGTGAAGAGATGGCAACCTACCCTTCTCAGCAGGGACCTGTGTCACTGAGGTGGGGACAAGCACGTGACATTAAGAGCTACACAGCTGGAAGCTCAGAGTGTCTGAGCCTTCTCCAACTCATTTTTTTTTTAATATGGGTCATTTAAAAAAAATCTGATTCCCCCCATGGTAAAACCTCTGCAACACCTCCTCACGCAAGGCAATCCTCAATGCAGTGGGAAATCTGTGGGTTTCACCCAGGCACTGCTTCCCCCAGCTGCCTCCAGTGTCACCCAGCACGAGCTCCAGGCCAACTCCAGTGTTTACACCGAGGGAAAGTGACTAATTGTGCATTACGTGGCACCGCTTATCAGTGACCCGGATGAAAATCTCTTATGAGTCTGACATCAAGAATGACAGCAGAGAACAGATTCTGAAAGGGCTCCAGTCCCAAAGCCTCGCCTCTTCCCACAGCAGCTCTCCTTCAATGGCTCGGGTTCGCTTGGACCACATCTCTAGTAGCAGCAAGAGAATGCAAAATCACCTTCTAGAAAAAGTTTTTAAAAAATGGAAATATCACTTCACTATCAGATTCTCCAAACAGTTTGTGTAACGCAGAGGAGAAGTGACAGGTTGCCATTTAACCGTTCTCCTTGGGCTGTCTCGTGGTGGGGAGAACCCTTGCCTAAGACTTGATTAAAGACCAGTTTCTGTCACTGGAACCAGTATTATCTCTTAGAAAAGTAGAAGGAAATTTGGTGGGGGCCACTGACTTTTATTAAAGACAAAAAAAAAAGCATTTCCCCCTGAAGATATTTCCCTGTGAAAAAGAGAGCTTTCCTGTGCTACAGCCACTCTGTGAAGTATTCTGCTGCCAGCTCTGATGCTCCATTCAAGAACAGAGGCTCTACCACAAAGCCTGGTCCTCTCCGACGTGTCGGCTGCAGTATCTTCTGCTTTGTTTGTTGGTCATAGGTGGGGTTTTTCATATGTAGTTCTTATTCAAACTACGTTGCATATGGCTGCAGAATCTTTAGTTTCTCCACTTCCAAAATGATGATTTGTAATACGCCAGACTCCATAGGCCACCAGAAACCACTCAGCAAAGCTGATGTCAGAAAGAGTATCTTGTGGTTTCTCTAAAGGTTTTAAAATGCTGCAAAAGACAGAATGATCTAAAGGCACTCACTTAAAAAAGGATATTATGGTATATTCAGAGGCACAACAAAAGAGATGATTTACCAAGGGGATTTTGTAAGAAGATTTATTTTAATTAAGTGATTTCATGATGAAACATGGTCTTAAACAAAATAGAGATCAGTATGAAAATAAAATTATACACAGAAAATTCTTTTCCCCAAATGTTTTTGAGTAACAGGAAATACAACACAACAGTCCTGTATTCAAATTATGTAAATCTGTGAGCAGTCAAACATTATAGTACATTCCTTGAAGCCAGGCACAATGACACACATTGTGTGCCCCTGTAACACACCCAACACATTTTTTGACTGTTCTCTCTGCCTCGAAGAAAAAAATTGTGAAATGTAATGCAATGTAAATGGGGAAAAGGAGGGAAACCATCTTAATGCTTGAAGCACATATTCCCCATTTAGTGTTCTGTGAAAGACATGTACCAAATTCAGATGAAACTTAAACTGGTTTCTAGAAAGATAGAAAAACTTGGAATTGTATTTGATATACAGTCTTGTGAACACTTAACTGAAAAGTATGGAAAGGATTAAAAAATACACCGTGTTCTACTTAAAGCTTAGAAATAAATACGCACTCCGTAGTCTCAGTGCCTGAAATTCTTTAAAAACAAAGAACTTGGTATAAAATTATATCAAGTAATTGTCAAAAATGAGGAAGATGCACCTATAATCCTGTTAGATTCTGGATGCCTGCATCCCCACTACAAAAACTTGTAAAACTCTACACACTTTCAAACATGCTGAATAACCCAAACTGTAACCTAGCAAGGGCAGGAACATCGACTGACTTGGGGGTAGCAGTATTCCACACCACATCCCTCATTACCTTCTCTTCCTCTAAAGATCTCCCTTTCCATACTGTACCAGCCCTCACAAGTACAAATGTTCAGTCAATTATTCAAAAAGCAGCCTTGCTGATCAGGATTCATGGGTGCCCTCAAGGCTATGGCATTCCAAGGAAAAACAGAGTACAAAGAAAAAGCATCCTCCTAATGTCATTTATGTAGTTAATATTATTATAATTCTCCTCCTCCCTGCAATGCTGATAATAAACAGCAGTCTCCTGAGTGTTGCAGACTCATTGCAGAAAAATGTCCTGCTGTATGGAACTATTGAACCAGTATGGTTCAACATGGGAGGTGTCTTCTCATTTAGGACTTCAAGTTTATATAAAACTCCTACCATCTCAGCTACCACGTTGAAGAAGAAAACTCACAAGGATTTCTTCTTTTGACTCTCATATTGACTCATCCAATAGTCTTGTCTTAGAGGTGAAGAACCAGGTCAGCTTTTAGGTACAGAAACCCATCCTGAAACCCTCCCACCCTCTTACACAGTATTTTTTTGGATCATGTCATTAGAGCATCAGTGGAATCAATACTTGCATCAGCTTAGCTAAAGCTACCTAGGCCATTGAGAATATTCCAATTACCTTAAGTAAGCTTTGAAAATGCCACATCGATCCTTGTCTTGGTGGAAATGCATGGTTCTTACACAACCGTAATAAAAACAGCAAGTATCTTTAAAAAAATTTCTAAAAATCTGCATTTTGACACATCTAAACATTAGGGATTTGGCCCATCACATTGAAAAGGAAAGTCACCACTGGTTGTGATGATTTAACCTCTTATCAGAAGTCGTATCTCTCGCCAAATGCAGATAGTAATGAACAGTCATTACTCGTACAAACAAGAGGGCTTCCAGACTCCACCCTTATTTTATTTAGAAGCCTTCGTTTTCCTGAAAATAGCCCAAATAAAAAAAACCAACCCATGCCCAATAAAACCAAACAAAAAAGCCAAACCACACAGAAGTAAATTTTCTGATTGTGTACTGAGATTTTCAAAAGCTAATAATTAGTTAAAGCATGCCTTGCAGTTGCAGTACCACCAATGTATTTCAGGATGAACAGTCATTTTTTCCTAGGTGCATTATCAGAGCCTAATTTTCAAGCAGGAAGTATCCTGTTTTGTATCCCAGGGGTCATCCCAGCTCACTGTCCTGCTCCCTACCCTCGAAGTGCAGTCCTCTTTCTGTGCCTATTCTCAGACTTGTCTTCACTCCAGCATTCCTCCATGGCCGTATCTTGTGTGCTCTGTGGAACTGCCCTGTCTTATCATTACAGCACCTATAATTACATTCCTTCTTAGAATTATTTATGAGGCTTCAGAGATTTATTTTCTTATTCATACAGTAATCTACTTTAAAATTAGTGAGCTGCAACGTCTGACTGCAGTCAGCATGGCAATCAAATATGACGTCTCAGCAAAACCCTCTTTTATTGACCTTATACTGCTGGATGGGCATTTCTAACTGTGAAAAATGTCATCCTCATTTAAAATGAAAGATGTCGAATAGTCAATGGAGTGGGTCACGAGCTGCTTGTATGGCAATTAGCAGGCATCACGGACAGAACGAGCTTTTGGGAAGAATCCAGTTCAAGGGCTGTATGGGAAAGCCTCCAGCTGCGGAAGGCACAGACCTCGCTAAGGTGACAGATCTCCTGCTGCTGTGATTTCTGGATCAGCATCACCTGCTCTACTGCAAAGGCTCTGCACCCACCCGGCCAACAGCCTGGGGCAGCCCATGGGGACCACACATTCTGGCAATATAAAACATTGCAAGCAAAATCCCCTGCCTCATTAATTTTGCAAAACCAAAACCAAAAGACATTTTACCCTTGGATACCTAATCAAGTATTTTCAAAAAAACTATGACTGTTTCGCTTAAACTGCTCAGTCTTGATAGCAGAGTAACAGTGACCCTCTCGACTCTGGACTGAGGGAGCTGCTTTTGAAAGCAAACCCAAACCCCCAGTCTTACTGTGACACTACAGCCACAGTCAGTGTAGGTGGTCAGCAATTGTCTCTGGGCGATTGCAGGATTATGTGCAATCTAAAGGGAGAGGATGGATGGCCTTTGGAAGGCAGCCCAGAATAAGGGAGACCAGAGTCCTGTGGAGTTCCGTAGCTCTATACATTTAAAAGCTAATTACGTTGATGTCAGCACAGAGGTATGTTAAATTAGCTGAACAATATACCTCCTGAGTGCTTCACAAAAGCCTCTGAGTAGGCAAGGTTTTTTCCTAATACGGGCTGAATGAGAAGTCTCTGAAAGTTCTGAAAACAAGAAACAACTGAAACCCAAAAGATAAAGTTTCATTATTGAGAAGTTTTTTAACGGGTGGAAGGAATGAAAGCAGCAGAGCTCGGCTCCCTTTCACATTCATCATAGCTTTAGGAAATTTCTCAGAATACCTCTCTAGTTAAAATTTTGTTATAATTATTCTGCAATGTAATCTGAGAGGAAACAAATTCTAATTTTGAATTACTGATTTAGAAAGGGGCTAATCAATGAGTGTAGCAATTATTTCACACAGTCCTCAGGAGGTATTTTTAAATGCATTTTGAATACATACAGATACTTCAATGGATTGTAACCGTTCCAGGAGACCTTGACTGTCATCCTTTTATCTACAATCAGGAGGAACCTTTCTAAACAGTGGCTAGGTCAGTCATGCAAAACAGAATTATCAAATAATCATGATTTTACCTTAAAATACCTACAGCATAATATGGCTCTGAGCAAAGCCTATGAAGTAAAGCCCTAAAGGAAGTATCAACCTGAACAATACCTTTCTTTCGCTAAAATTACTTTAAAAAATACTAAAAATGTTTAAAGGAAAAACTTTTCATAGCAACGAACATCCTAAATAGTAGTAGCCTAGTGCCAAAATTAGTCAGTCTAAAACGGAACAGAAGCACTATGAAGTTTATGGTCTATCTGGAAGACGTGCAAAACAGAAACCATCTTTCATTGTGAAAATTCTGTGTTTGGAGGGTCAGCATTGTAATTTTGTGTACTGTTAACAAAAGTGGGCTATACTGGCTTTACAGTTAAGTTCTTCTTTTCCTCTGCTATTTACCTAATGTATATTTAGTTTTCCAGCAAACGAGTCATTTCAAATTCAACCTCCCAAATTCTTTTTTATTGTAAAATATTTAGGCAAAACGTTAGACGAGTCCAACAGCAGCCACTATGGTTGCACTAACAAAACTGTAAAGAATTTTTTACTTAAACTGATGAGCCACCCAACCCATAGCATTTCTGCAGTTCTGTTTCATAGCACGTAAATTGAGCCAGAACGCAAACAGAAGCCAGCTTTGAGTAATTCTTCTGAAATTTTGCTTGGAGTTCAATTGCTTGCCCAGAGAGAAAAGGATGAGAAGGGGAAACAGCAGTAGATGAAAGCTACATCTGCAATCTTATGACTGGAGACCAACCTTCTGCTCAATTCCCATTAGTGCTAACAGGAATAAATTAACCCTCCACATAAAAACAGTGGCAGGAAAAACAACACTATTAGTATAATTTAATGCAGATTAGGTTCATTCACTGAAAAGAAGTAACTTGCTTTATGCTGTGGGAAATGAACTTACACTGGCCATTCAAACACAGCTGCTGCAGATTCCCCTGGCGTGAACAGGGATTCCCTCAGTCCAGAGGGAAGTCCAGTGCTTTGAGTACCTCTATAAAACTCTGCAGCTACCACTGCAGAAACTCAGTAAACATCTGCAATTAATATTGCTGAGATTACATTTAACAACCAGATGATACCATTGCAAATGTTTCAGAAGGAAATTTTTTTCTTTTTTTGTTTAACTTTTTTAAAGGATTAAAAATACATAAGAACCCACAAACCTCTTCTCTTTCCTATAATTTTAAACTGAGCAAACTACCAGTCCGGTGCTCTGCCAGTCCAGCTCCTGCCAGAAGCTTTGTGTGATGTCCTGCCAGGATGCTGCTGCCTAGATTTCCAGTTTCCCCGAAGATTAGAGATATTCCCCGCCCCCTGTGTGACCTGGGGCTAACTGCTGCCGTGTGGAGCTCATGTGGTGCCCATGAGCGGGCCTGTGAACGCAGGAGAGTTCACCCCACACACTCTCTAAGCCACATTAACATTTTTTATGGTAGGGTCAGTACAAGGATAATGAAAATGATGTTCAAAAGCAAAAGGAGGCAAATATTTGATGAATACCAAGGAAAAACAGCAGGCAGGGAGGGGGTGGGGAGAAAGGGTTGGATTGAAAGGCTTTCCTGTCCTGCCCTGCCAGGTTCTGCTGGCGGTGTGACAGAGGTGGCAGATGGCTGTCCCCTGCCTGCTGTGGGCAAAGGCGCTGCTCCCCTGACAGCTGCTGGCCTGCAGACTCTCAGAGGGTGACTGCTTGCTACAGCAGGTGCCACACTGCACAACTTCACCGATTCCAAGCTTTTCCGGAGTGTTCTGGCTATAACCTGACTGTCAGTAGTGCCAGGTGAACAAAGCACACCTCTGCTGGGCTGGGCTGCTGGGACCTGGGAAGAAGCGGCCTGGTCCTGGGGTGCAGGGGACAGAGGCCACTCTGCTGCCAGCCCGCCCAGGCTGCACTGACCTGGGAGCTGCTTTTTTGGCTGGTGATGTGTTGCTCCACTTCTCAGCAGAGCAGAAAACATGGGCACCTCACTTGAATTCCTGCAGGGACGTCCCCTGCCAGCCTCTGTGTGATGGAGATGCTGCAGGTTAAGTTGTAAGAGCTGTCACTGGCTGAAGGGATTCTTTTGTCTACTTTTTTTCTTCCTAAATGCAAAGCTCCTTAGCACCATCTGGAAAAGCTCTGAGGAGATGGCGAGCTTTGGAAAGGCTTCCCAGCCTTTCTCTGTGTGGACCCTCACCCCTGCTACACTGTGTCATAAGCAATAGCATCGTGGTGGCCTGGTGCAGTCAGCTGCAGGACATGACAGCTGGCTTCCACTCGGGACACATTTAACGGGAATGGCTTCCAAAACCAAAGGGAGCACATTCCAAGCAGTTGCCAGGAGATGTGGGCATCTGACTAAGCTCCGGCTTCCTTTCCTATGCTCCCTCTTTGCTAATCCCTTCAGAGCAGCAGCATCGCTTACACCATCACCAAGAGCCAAGTGCTGGAGGCAGCACGGGGAGCTGTACCCAGCTGACACCTCAACCTTGACACAGGGCTTTTCTAGAGTCCCCCAGGGGATGTTGGCAGCAGAGGAGGAAGCAGCAACTTCTCCTTAGTCTCTCTTGGGTTTAATGCTACAAAGATTCTGGATTTTTTTTTTTTTTTTTTTTTTCATTTATCTACTTTCTGACTGACAGCTGCCCCACTGGTGAGCCTGTCACATCTTTACAGAATACTGGATCATCATGGCTGATTTCAATGATTTTTACATGCATAAATACAGAACAAATGGGTGCAGTAGATATATTTAAATAAAAATTGACAAGATGCATTTATTGTTTTCGTTTTGTACAAAAGCATAACTTAAAAGGCAAACTAGTATAAACTTACTTTGTGCCAAATATTTAAACTTTTCATTCCAAAGAGTATCTGGTTCAAAACTTGTAGATACAGTTTCCACCTGGGAAATCTCTTTTTTAAGACCACAGATAACACAGTATTGTAAAATGAAAATTCTGTAGTCCTTCAACCAATCAGAAGTTGCATTCTGCTCCGAGTGCCAGAGTTTTAGCTACTCAGTGAATGGATCATATGAAACATGAGCCATGCTGGAGTGACCTGCTGAAAAGTCAGTTTGCCTACTGCTCATTCGTGTTCTGAAAAAAGATGTGCATTAGGACCCGTGGCATGCAATCTTAGCAAAGACTGATAAATATATGTGTAGAAACAGGGTGATGTGTCTGGATTTTTCTTTGCTACTTCATACCGGCCAGAAGTAGCCTAAGAAAACCTACGTTACTTAAGAGAGTCCCAGATGTCATGCAGAAGCTCAGTTATTCTTGAAATAAAAGAATGCTTTCCCTCTGGTTTTGCTTTTCCTTTGCACATGTGACATTTCCTCAGTAAGTCTGAAGGGTTTTCTCAGTCACCACCACAGCTGCAGCTGCCTTCTGCCTCGGAGGGTGGACTGGCAGTCTCTGCTGACGACACCTCCAGGGATGTTCGCCTCCGCTGGGAAAAAAACCTCCCACAAGAACAAGCAGGAACGCCTCCCTCAGACGCCCCTTCAAGAGCCTCCAGAGTGAGAACATTACTTCAAAAGCTACTTTTCCCACAGAACAGGGCTTGCTGTGCTGCGGTGCTACCAAAAGGGCTAGCACAGAGCTAGATCCGTGTTCTTGTCATCCAGTATCCCAGTGCAACTTCTGGAATTTTAAAATGTGGTGGATGCAGCGCATGACGGCAGCTGCGCGAGAAATGGGGCGCAGCTGCACAAGTGTTCCACAAGACTATCTGGAGGAAAAGTACCAAAAATAGATGCGAGCAAGCCTCGTGTATTTCAGCAAAATTAAGCGTAAAGAAATTGGTGTCCATGCAGCGCTTGATATGCCATAAAAACTGCTTCAAATAACATTTGATAAGAAAACTATTTATCAGTGAAAATGCAAGCTTGGACACTACGAACAGTTTACATCTTGTAGGTGTTCACTGATACAGGACAGTGGCATTATGACCAGTGGCTCACCTTAAAGGAGTTATTCATGGTTTTCCAAATGAGCTAGTGTTTTATGGTGCTGTACAAATAAAAAGTTGTGGGGAGCATATGAAATATCTGTATTAAACTCCACTGCATTAAGTTATCCAATGCATGAAAAATGACCTGGATGCATTTAAAATAAATGCATATTATAATATCACATATAGTATTATAAAATTATTACTTATGTGCACAGTCCTGGTATCTATAGACATGGCACTGTGAAGAAAGCCTGGTTCCTAAGCATTTTTATAGATATTTGATAGTGATGCAATTTGCTATCAGTCAGATCATAATGTCCCTTCAACTTTGGTACATTCAGTGCAAAATATTTTCGGGAGTTTTTTTACTCTTATAAAAATAAAAGGCATTTTTTTCCCTGGAGAGTGCTTAAAGAATAAACACTAGCAGAATGTCTGTTCAAGCATGGAAAGTGACAAAACAGAAATAACACTTTTGTTTGCTTGTTTCCTGTTTACACTCTAAGAAACATAATATAATGAACCTATAAAAATAAACAGAAGTCACTGTGTTAGGGTTTTTTTCCTGATATGCTGTGATAAATTGCTAGTTTCTTCTTAAAATAGTTTCCATGCAGTATAAAGCATAAAATCAGTCTTATTAAGTTATTAAGTTCATTGTAACAGCTCATATTTTGTCATACACACCACTGGCAAACGCATTTCCACAAACCTCCTCAATGCACAGGCCGTTGTTGTTACATCCTTTGTTGCTGACTTTCCTTCCAACTCACTTCTGCCCCAGGAACTTGAGCTCTATGGTGCTCCCCATGCAGGCACTCGTAGTCTTAGGTAAAAAGCAAGTGTTGAATATGCTGTTATAACATAGGGCATAAAGTAATGTACCTTCATGAATTTAAAAAAAAAAAAAAAGAATTAAAAAAATTTCAGTTGTATGGGTTTTTGATAATTTACTGGGTAGGTAAGGGGCTGAATGATTTCACATTTTGACTCGAATTTTCTATTCAACAACTTTGATGAAATCCAGTTCTTGGGTACATGTCAGTTTTGCAGTAGCCAGATGGATCACAACATGGCATCACGTTTCTGGTTTGCTCAGAACATAAAATTGAGAAGTGTAGCCATCCCAAAAACGCATGGATTGCAAGACTTGGCTTTCCCTGCACACCAGGCACACTCTAGTTTCACTGTCGAGAATTCTGCCACTACCACAAAGCTTTTTAATTGCTTCACGAGCTCCTTCGTGGAACCTCATTATTTGAATTGCACCATGAAACGATTTTCCTCTGGGAAATCCAATACAAAAGTTCATTCATTCCTTGAGAAGACAGATCCACAAAAGTCCAGTGAGCTGGGCACTGTGGTTTGTGTATCACTCAAGTCCAAAAGTACTTGTCTCTTCTACTGCTGTCAACAGTTTTTCATACAACATAGAGAATGATGGGTAAGGGGGAAGGTCCAGACGATTGAAACAAGTGTGAGCCCTGAGGGGAAAAAGAGAGAGGAGGTGAAGAAGTGCATTATTTGAAAAGTTCAAAAGAGAACACACAGACTGGTATGTGCTTGAATAGAGATGGGCAGATAGTATTCTTTTAGAAGACTTTGTTCTGTCAAATGATGTTTTCCAATTGAACAGGTAGTGAGGTTTAATCTACTTTCTTCTCATTAAAATAAGCCAGTAAGAAGCATTTATGAAGGTCTTTAGAAACACACTGACAGTCCAAAAGGCATGGGATAAATTTTATCCATCAAATGTGCATGAGAAAAAAAAAGAATGATTTGGCATGGTACAATTCAAACAGTCTGGTCTGAAATCTTGGCTTTAAATGTGTCTTCTGAGATGTAGCCTTTCTTTTCTGTACTGATGATACTTGAATACTGTGTTTGTAATGACAAACAAGATGTTTCCATACATCTCCAGATATACGGGAAACAATCCCACAGTAGTAAACGACAGACAAATTAGATGCTCTTCCTTCTACAATTTCCTTGGCATGTGGATGGTGTTCTTGGGATGTTACTGCTTGTGCTGATACTCCCAATGGACATATCTGCCCTACAGGCCAACAGCTTTTGGAATTACACAAAACCATGCACAAACCTCTAGCAACCACCTTGCTTTCTTAAAAGGGCCACCATGCGATTTATTTCTCACTTTTTGAAGTCCATCTACCTCAAGTTTGTTGACACACTTGGAACTGTCTCTCAAAACCTCTTCCAGGGAATGAAAAGGGAGATAACAAAGGTTTCTCTTCGTAGTAGAATCCTGGATATCACTGCCTGACCTCAGGGCATGCTGAGGATGGTACTTTCTAAAACACTGTGGTGGATGAGCCTGCTCTCATGAAATAGATAAGGTAACTATTCATGTCAGGGGTTCTTGAGGATGAAATGATGCAAAGAGAAACTGGAAGAGGCATCTCTTCTGCTCTAAAGCTTTGTAACAAAGCCTCACTTTAGATTTTGGCAGGTCTGTGTTTACAAATACTTCATTCTTTTGCATTAAAATACATCACAGAGTTACTTATTTAAATACAATCCAGCTGAAAATCAAACTCCTCTTGCAGGGCCCTGCCCTTCCTCAGTGTGATCTGTACTAAGTGTCAATATGTAACATGTTAATGGAAGGACTGAACGAGCTCCCTCCTCATAGCAAATGAACTCTTCATTTAACCTAACCAGTCCCAGAAATCCAGGTTTCTACCACAGAACTGTACAGACTTCCTCTGAGCCAGAAAGTGCTGCCTTCTATGTGAGCAGATTCATTAATTGCTACTTTAAGTGGCTCTCAGCTCGCAGCTAAGGGAATGGAACATGGAGTGAAGTGAGTTAATTGCACTTGTTAAAAACCCTAAGAGTCCATTACAAACCCTCATTGAAGCTGAAACGCTCAGTTATGACTTGTAGTGCCACAAAAAAGTCAGGCTGAAGATATGTATACACAGCACCCAGGGTCACACTATTACTGTAAACACTGCCCAAACACCAAATATGCAACCACTCAAAAAAACTCAGCACCCTCCCCCAACACAGTACCCTTAGAAGTACGCTGCTGCTACATGCTGTGTAGCAGAGATGGCATTTCCCCACCCTGTATTCCAGGAACCTGGTAACATTTCTTCACCCAGCCATCTCTCCAAGGCTCCTGGAGGAAAGCTTTCTTTTTACTCCTCATTTGCCTTTCCAAACACCTTATAAAAGAATACCTGCGATATAGATTAAATTATTGCACTTCCCGCAGAGTACTTAAAAAAAAATTGAAAATATTCTCTTTTGAAGAAAAAGACCGATTTAAACACGGCAGCAAATGGAACTCAGTGATCCCTAGAATTCATTGTAGAGCGCTGAAGAGTCTTAGGCAATTAAGAGCCTAACCACATGCTTCTGCTGCATGGGGCTGACAGCCACTCATTAGAACTATGGATCATGCTGTGTGGGCTGTAAAACCACAAATTATAAAAGACACAGTGTATAATTAGCAAGGGATTCATTACAAACCGGTTTAATAGTAAGCCGGCGTGTTGTTTACATTTATTAAGAGAACTGAGTTTTATCTTATTTTGAGGGCAGTTTTGAAAATGGAATCACTTACTGTGGAAAACCAAGTAATTAAAAAAGACAAAAACAAGACCTTTGTCTTCGGAGGCGATGTATGCTTTTCTAAACCCAGCAAACAACTTCCTAAGTCCTTGAGAAGAAAGCATTTCTTTCCTTTTGGGTACTATTTTCCCATTCCAACATTTCAAACCACATGGGCGCTGACTGTTCATCTTCTGGGCTCACATCTTATGACGACATGAAAAAACCATCTCGGTTTCTAAAGTCTAGATTCCCAGATTCCCAATTACTCTCCCTCTCATTTCAATTACCTTAGTAAAAGAGGGTGACTTAGGCTTAAAATGCAGCAGTCAGACATAAATATCGTTTTCAAGTGAATCATCACATGCATGAATAAATAATGTACAACAATGAATCTGGAACCAATTTCTCAGCATGGGAATGAATTGAAAGAGTAACAGTCCCTCCCATAGTTTAGTCTAATCTGCAACACAGTGCAAAAGAAGGAAGCAGAAGTGGCATTGGGGTAGCAATAGACCCGTAAATAACCAATCTTGTCAGAGCATTTTACATGCTACCTAGTTAGTGTAAAAGACAGCGATACAAGCTCGGCAACCTGACGTGTGCCTCACAGAAATCTCACTGTTTGGATTCAGCAGAACTGAATACCCAGCAGTCAGAACAGTGGGAACTAGGCAAACATCTAGTGAAAACTTTGGTGTTTACATTCACAGCTGCTTAGGCCACAGTCACATACCTAAGTGACTATCCTAGCTGCCCTTTGAGTCTCAGATCAGGGAGAAGAGATGGGGATGGGTATTCTTACGTGTTTTCAGCACTGCAGTAGTGTTTTTAGAAACAGAGGAAGAAACAAAGTCCACTGACTTGTTAAATCCTCGCTTTTGCCACCCTCACACTGAGCACTATCAAATTTCACAGGCACTCCTGCTAAGAGGGCAATTTGCAAAGTACAACACTGCTAGGAGCGAGTGATGGGGCTTTAACATAAATGCTTTAGTTATCTAAGAATCAACAAGAGTCACAGAGTCCTAGGGCAGCGTTCCCAGCAGATCCAGCGATGTGTTTACACACGCTGGGCTTGTTTGGAAACCTCTTGAAAGTTGCTACTCGAGGTCGTAGTTACCGATGTGTTACCTCCAAGCCAGCACTCCCCTGTGTTTGCACAGGGAGTCTCTGAGGCTGCCGAGACCTGGACTGAAGCTGCACTGCACCCAAGAACTACACACGTAAAAATGCCAACAGTGCTTCTGGCCTGGGGCTTAACCCATTTAAGCACTAACATGGAAGACGTTTCATTTCTCATGAGGTCAAGGTTCCCCATGTGTGAATACCAGGAACTGCTTGCTCATGACGACTGTAGATGTTTGTCACACACAGTTGTTTTTAATTTAATTCTCATATTTGTATGGTAAAAATGATCCAGAGAGACAAAAATCAAATGTTTCCTAACCAAGGGAAACATAAGTGAAATTTCAACGAATGATACAATCTCTTAAATGTGAGGAGTTGGCATTTCCCCTACACTCGATGAACAGCCTGTGATAGCAAGATCCTCAACATGTTTCTCCACACTGCACTTTAGGAGGCAGTTTTATTCTGCAGTTTATTACAACCAGGGCTCTGCATAACCTTTCCAGAGGAAATTCTGAACATCCTGTTCTGGCAGGTCCTGACCTTTTCCATGCTGCAAGCTGCTTGCAAGCACCGGGAACTTCAGCTTCAGAGAATATATGGAAAAACTCACGCAATCTCTTTTCTTACTTAAACTCAGAAAAAACAAAAATCTTAAATTTTGAAGTCAGAAATTATTTTTTAAAAAGTCACAGCTTTTTCTTCTTAAACAGAACCAAAGCTAGTCCATAGGCCAATCATAATCAAACTGTAAAGCAGACTTATTGGACTACAAGATATTACTAGGCCCCCAAAAGATGTTGCATTTGATTTGAAATAACAATTTTCAGGATTTGGATTTCTTTAATCCTCAGTTGCCTGGCTCTCATTTGTGCTGTAAACAGGGAAGATGGCTCTGTTTAAAGGCCACTCGCTGTGCCTGTGGATTTCACAGCACCACTTCTGTGTCCGCGACCTTCTCCATGCGGTTCTGATGGCAGGAGCCAGCCCAAGAGATGTCTCTGCCTCTGACCTTGTGCTGGAGGAAAAACCTACAGGTTGTTGGTCAGAGAGACTCTCTGTGTCTCTGACAGCCACCCAGTGTGTAAGATTGAGACTCTGAATGCAAGTTATTCCTGAGGCATCTTGTTTATGAGGAGTAGGGTAAGATTAGGGCTGAGTTTCCTCCCTGGATCAGCCCAGCCCAAAGCCACCTTCCAGAGGCTGTGCATGGCAGACTAAAGCTGAGGCCTCATTAAGCAGAGTTAGGTTGCCCACACTCTACACACTAATCTGTGTCTAACCACTCTTTACCCATTCTAGAGGCTACAGAATTACAGAACTGGGGGAAAGAAAATCTCCCAGCTATCAGCCTGATCACAATAGAGAAAAGACAAGAACCTGTCACTTTTTGTCAATGATGAAACCAAGCTGAAGGTGTTTTTTCCATTATTCACATGTTATTAGTCTAGTCCTGGCATTGTTACCATGGACCTTTGAAGAGAACTCTTTTTTCTGCTCTAAAAACTGGAAAGTTTAGAAAAGCCTTTTTTTTTTATTAAATCTTTTCATCCTACTCCTCTAAACCTGCCCTACCCAATATAAATTGCAAGGGCTTCTACAACTCAAGTCCTGCTTTCGTATCTTGGGCTCTCATACCGTTCCTTTACCCTCTTCACCTATTTCAGTTGATGATACTTGTTCTCTTTGAAATCCTCACCTTCTCTTGTCCCTCTTGCTGCTTCTCATGTGAAATGGCTCCCTCCCACCTATTCTGCACCCAAAACTTGCCTCTTCAGTATTTGTCAACACTCGCTATCAGACCAAGCATAAAAATTACATCGCTACACTATACTATAAAGCCTGTGTCTGATGCAAAAAATATGATAGTAGCTTTCAGTCAGACACAGTCACAAGTGCTATTTCATTTTAATTCATATTAATTTTTGCTCCTAACTTGTGAACTGCATGTTCAGTAAGTAAATACTTGCACATTTAATCAAATGTAACAAAAAAAGTCAGAAGTAGCTATCATTCTAATATAATTTTCCATGAGAAAAACACTACAGTATGGATGTCAGCCACGAGTTACACTGCCTTGTCCATCTTAAGGGAACAAAAGTGAGTTCAAACCAAAACAGATGCATCAGACACTGCAACGACGGGGAGGGTTTCACGTAAAGGAAGGTATATTTGCATATTCAGTCAAAGCCTGTTAAGGTTTGTCAAGCAGCTTCTCTGCCAGCCCAGTGAGTGACACTGCGAAGCACCCCTGGCACGAGTGCCCACGGAGCTGTACCTTGGAAGAGCAGTGATCTTCCCCCACTTCTCCACGCAGAAGCGCCTGGGCCCGTTGCTCCCCCGGAGAGAGGCGAAGCCTTCGTAGGGAATGCTGGAGGTGCCTGTAACAAACTGCCAGCACAGACACCCATCAGCACGGGCCCCTCTGACATCGGCACATCCACCCTCCGCAGCCCAAACGCCCGTGGGAAGGCGTTTGCAGAGCGAGGAAATGCGTGAGGCACAAGCAATAAATGCTACTTTACATGGAGGCTAAGGGCAAACAGACCATTTCCTGGCAGGGCTCTAGAAGAGGCAACTTAGCAGATTAACTTCCTCCACAGGTTTCTCTGCTGCATAAATACTGTACAACAACACACAGTCAGGATCCAGTTACTCAGACTTAAGCCTAAGTGAGTTTTTTGCTGCTGTTTCCTGCATTAGAAGGAATTAGTACAAAAAGCAGCAATGTCTGGTGGCTTCACGTTATGCCTTTCTGGCTGTATGGATTTCCATCACTTTACAAACCACAATTAACTGCTGTAAGAAAAGGACTAAATTCTGAAGGTTAGGTAGAATGTCCACTGACATTTGCTGAAATACTGACTGGTGAGCAGTTTTATTTACAACCTGTCCTGAGCAGATCAAACACAGTTTCTGACAGATCAGAGACTACTTAATTTGTAATGATCTGGATATTATAAAAACTTGTGACTAACAGATGTGATAGGAACATGCAAGCAGACATTTCTGTCTCTCCATCAAATGAGATGTCCCACACTGCCTTGTACAGGCCTTTTTAAAATACTTAAAGAGATTTAAAAAGAAAATTCTTCACAACTCAGTGACCGGATACAAATTCTGAATTGTTAAAAACAGTGGATTTCATAACAGATCAAGAACATGGTATGGTCTTGTCTGCTTCATTACAGATAGGAGGGATGTAACCTGAACTTTAAAAATTTAACTCAAGAAGTAAACCCACATGTATAAATATTCTTCTGTTGAGATATTTTGTCCTTCAGCAGCAGGGTGACTGGAACCTGCAGGCTTAGTGAAAATGGAATTGGACTGACTTTAAGCTTTTCATCATTATTTTCTAATTTGAGCCCTTGAACTTCCATCTAAGCTTTCTCCTTCCTAAGCTGTATAAATACTATTAACATTTCTACATAATGATACAACCAATTACACGGCTTTCCTTTTCTATCTTTAGGAGTCTTAATGTACTCTTAATCAAACAATAGTAAAAGATTATTGACATCAGCCATTGTATCTTAAATGTACTTTTTAACTTAGAAATCTATAAAAATAGCTGTGAGCTTCAGTCACTTGAAATGATTACATTTCGCCTCTGACTCAGGTTATTCCCACTAGCAAACATCACCATAACTTCTGGGTATCATAAACCAGGATGGAGCTAGTTTAGCATCAAATTTTAATGATATACACTATTTTTACACAGATCAGCTGATTTCTCACCTGTAAAAGTCTTAGTCGTTGTTCATTGTTGAACCTTTCCACAGCAGCCCAGAACCACCGAATTACAATGTGATTGTCATGATAACCTGTTAAAGCAACAAGAGCCTTTATACTTTTGTGTGCTGTGAAAGTGGTTGAGAGACTAGTCAGTAAGCTTTTCCTAGTTTGGCCCTAGTCACAATAATGCCATATTCTTTATCCAATTGCATCAAAAGGCAGGAGGTGAGAGAAAAATACTCCTAAAATGCTTAAAAATCCTAAATGCAGAGAATGAATAGACTATGACAAAAAGAAGTGAGATCCCTTATGCAAGCATTTCTTCCATCAATCAGTTGCCAATTCTTGAAATACTCCCACACTGTGCTACTTCTCTATCCAAAGCTACAAATGATGCTGCAACCATCTCTCTCACAGTATCTAACAGTTCCCAAATCTTCGGCTGTCCTCAAACTCTCTCCACTACCAGCCTGCAGTCACCGGGATTGCTTCTGATTTCCTGTCGGCTTTGAGTGTGGGGAAAGAAAGAGGAATATCCAGCTAAGAATGGCTACCATTTCCATTTCTCTCCCAAGTCTGGGTGGTACCAGTTTGCAGCTGAGCACGGTACTGTCTGTGGAGAAGAGTGTTCTGTCGTGCTGCCTGGGCAAGACAAGGGAAGAGCTGCATGGGGATGCAACAAAGCAAACTAAAACGGACAAATTTCCTTCTCCTAACACTAACTTCACCAGAGAAGTTCAGAAGTTACGATAAAATGTATCTCATGGGATGGTTCTTTACTGTCTTGCAAACTGGGCTGTTCCAGGTCCCCCCCCACTCTCACCGAACAAGTCAAAATTGAAGTTACCTCCTCTGTACTCTGTATTATTTCTCCAGTCACTCAAGTCAATTTCTGCTGTTCCAGCTATCACCAGTTCCAGTTCTCTGGCATCAAATACAGACACCAGTCTTGCATCAACCACCTGTGAAAGGAAATAAAATGCATAGCAGCATTTCTTCATGTACTGATTTGCGCCTCCCCATGAAGTCTGCTACTAAGGTAATTACCAGGTATCATTTCTGTCACAAACAAATAGAAATGGGTTTTGTCTTTTTAAGCCAACAAGTCTCAGAGACCCAATGCAGAAACAGAGCAAGGATTCAGTGTTAATCATACAGTGATGGAGAGTATTGTCCAATGCAAAGAAGAAACATAATCACAGTCTTTATATCAATGACAAAAACCCCCCTATTTTACCCCCTCCCCCTCTTCCAATATCTGCAAAGGCACTTCTGATTATATTTGGGACCCTGTATTTTGGAAATGTATACAAGGAGAAAAATATTTTGGAAGGAAAAAGAAAGTAAATTTAATTTTGGAGCTTTTTACCTCATAGAAACCACGAACTAGACTTTCTGTTTGCTGTACAACTCCTCTCTCAATTCTCCATTTCACCATTCTTTCTATGTATTCTTTCTTGTTCTTTTCAGTGACTGGGATATTGGCACCTCCTGGTTTTAGTTCCCGTTCCGTGATCTTAGGAAAAAATAATGACCAAGTGACAACATAGCTTTGATAAAGATAAAAGCAGGAATTGTAGTAATTTCAATTTTTAAGTTGAAGTAATTCCTCAAAATCACTAACCAAGCCTGACTTTAGCAAAATGGAATATGTGAAGTAAGAGAACATACAAAAAAAATCTTCTTTTAATGATATTTTAAATTCCATTTAGTCTGAGGAACCTTCATAACTAGTAGTAAGAATAAGTTGAGAAGAAGAAACAATCTTTACAGTGACTAAAGCAGTGAAGTTTTCAGAATAATACCTTAACAAAGGTGTTGTAATACCTTTGAATGGCAACTTTGCTGCAATTAAATTCAGGTAAACTACCTCTAGCAAAGCAATCCTAAAGCCTGATATTTCAGATACTCTCCAGAAAATCTCCTTAACCAGAAAAACGCGTTTGACCGGGTACGAATAATAATTCCTCCTTAGATTTCAACATTGGTTTCACCAGCAGGAATTTTTTTAATGCAAGTTCAAAGCAGTATGGAGGGACACTCGTTCTTCTGTCTAAATAAATGCTTATCCAGCAGTAGAATGCACCACGGAAATTAAGAAACTTGCACACCTGCCCAAAAACTTCTTCATTTACAGTGAATGTGAGATCTAGGATATCATGTATATCATTGTCTTTCATCCACTGCAGGCTCTGGTGAAACTCCTCGTCCAGATATTCCAGGTCACTCAGGTCACAGAGTCTAACAGAAGGAAGAAGAAGAAAACACACAAATACAGATGATGGCAGCAGCCTGTGCTCAGTAACTAAACTCAGCTAGGACAGTCCTGAAAAACAGACTGTGAATGGGAGCCAAGAGAAACATCAATAAAGACGACTCAACTTCAAATCTCTGTTTATTTGCCTGGTAACAGCAGTTACTGCGTAACACAAAATGATTCTGTAAATATACAAAACTCCAGAATTTAATTTGAAGACACATTGCTTCTTAAGCTCGTGGTGAGTCTGCCCCATGTTTCCTGTGAAGCATATTTAGGAATGATGAAAATGCATACGTTGAAGAGACAAAGAATTCAAATAATAGAAGAAATGGTAAGATTTTTTAAACAAGCAACCAGTGTCCTTTTTGTGTATGTGGCTACTTTTTGTTTATGTGGCCTCATCTCTCATCATTTGTTGAACTGCTTAGATATCCAGCTTACCACAGAAATATCTTTTTACCTTTTGCCATACCTTCCCTTACCTTCGTCCTTTTTTTACAAATCCAGCTTGTAAGCCAACTGTCCCTTGCTGTCTTTAACAGTTACTGTTCCAAGCTTTGGACATGTCATCTGCCAGTAACATTTAATATTGTGGTGGCAATTTCTGCCCTTCTTCTTAACTCCTTAAATCCTGTCCTGAGAAACAGGACACTGGGGCTGTTAAGCAAGGTGCAGGGTTACCTGCCTGCTTCATTCCTGCTCAGCACAAAGCCAAAAGTAAGCCCTGCGCTTGCAGCTGGATGCCCAAGCAGTTTAAAGTGACATCCTGCAGGAAGAGCCCCTACATGGAAGCTGAGGGATTGGGCACCATGTCCCACCTGCAGAAACAGTCTGGATGGCCCATCAGTTCTGAGAAACCAAAGGTTCAGAGCTGGGATGGGGAAGTTGCATGAATTAGGCTGTGTACAAAGGTGGCTGCCCCTCATTTTTAATTTTACTGTTTAGAGAATCATCAAGTTAAACGATTTAATTTAGCAGCCACACAAAGTCCACCTGGGGTGTGTCCTCGTTCTTACTAAAATGATGCTGCTAGCATTTAGGTATTTTTAAAATATATGTGCAGTCGGAATGGATGAATTACTCGCCCCTACTGGAATATGTGATGTTTTATAGAAAAAAAAAATGCTTCCAGACTTCTCAAAACCAGCTTTCAAATAAAAAGCAAAGCATCTTAAGTTCATTAGGTCCTAAGTTCCAGACATGCTGAGCAAGCACAGCTCTCGTTGTTTCAGCCAGAACAGGAGCAGTAGTTTTGGAAACCAAGTCTGAAGTATATCAAAGTACAGCTCCTCAAAATGGAGATTGCCAACAATCAGTCTACCTCTGAGAATGGATGGTGCAGTCTAAGTTATGAAGTGATTCATATCCTATCCTGTGAGTCATTACATGACAAATGAATAAGAACTCTATTAATATCTGGAATAAGCCCACAGAACTTCATTGTCTGTCTTCAAATCTAAGATTTTGTAGAAGAAAGCTGGTAACAGGGCTAACACAAAACACGAGGTTCTCATACTGATCAGAAACAACATTCTGAGGTAGTGGAAACAAGGAGAATTTTTTAAAAATTCATGGATTGGAGTCAATTTATTAAATTGGAAATAATGGCCTGTCTCCTTTGTCAATAAAACATCCTAAATAATTCATACACAAAATGACATCATTGATGGGGAAGGAACCAAACAAAAGAGGAGACAGAACAATTCTACTCACATTCGGAGGAGGGCTTTATAAAAGGGTCTTGTAAAAAAGGCATCCAGCAAATACTGATGTATCAGAGCAAGACCAAGAATTCGACCACTAAACCTGAACCTGGAAGAGAAAGAGTTACAGTCATGGTACTGAAACTTTGTGGTTGGTACACCGCTCTGTCATCAAAACTTGCATGTATTTCCAAACAGCATTATTAAATCAGACAGCTATGTCTAAATTGTGGTATTTCTGTTTATTTCTTGGGTTTCTTTAACATTCTCAGTAAGGCACAACGAAAAATAATAATTAAAAAAAGCAAGTCTGCAGAGTGTGGAAAATCCCTCAGATACCTAAGTCACAACTGCTCAAAAACGTCAAATCCACATTAACCCAATCAGCCCCTGCCAGAGCAGCCACTTTATAAGTGCATTATCTCCCAAAATGATAGCCACTGTCTATTTTCATTTCACACCCCTACAGGATTAACTTGTTTCCATGTTATAGAGAGGCCAAAGGTTTTTCTACTCTTTCCCAGTCTGACAGTTCTTGCTGCCTGTCTCTCCTGCTTACAGTGGCTCCTTGCTCCCTCTTCTGACTGTGGTTAAGGAGTTCTGTGTATATCTTCACAAACAGTGCCTGGAAGTTTTTTTATGTATTGCAGTGCTCTCCAGCCTTATGCCAACAGGATCTAAATCTCCTTCTCTCACCTCTCTTTCTTCCCCTATTATCTTCATTTTGTTGGGTGTGTAAGGAGGAAGTTTGCCAGGGTTGAAATCAGATGGCAGTAACCTTGAAATAGGAGGGTCTTCGCAAATATTCCCATGAGAATCAAGATCCATTGTGAAAACTCTTCCACAATTCTAGAACTAGATTAAAGTCTAGTGTTTGTTTTCAAAGAAAATGTTTCTTGAACTTTCTGTTTATGCATCCTTTACAACATTTTTGTTCTTGGAAAAATTAAGGCTTTATTATACCTGCTTGTACAATGTTTGCAAGATGAGGATGTGACATGCAGAGCCTTCCCCTTTCCATGCACAAACTGCTTGTCACAGCTGCATTTTCTGAATTCCCCCTGAGGCTGTACAAAGCCAGCACTCCCTGAAAGCGATTGGGGTCATGCCTCCTTCGCTCCCAAGGTCTCTGGTCCAGCACTGCAGAAGCCAGGGATCAATACAAAATGCTGGCAGAAGCTGCATAGCCCATAAGGGTTTTCTCTCACCTCTCTGCCAGGCTGGTCTGCCTTTCCAGTAGAGCCCATGCCATTTATTTTTGAAGTATTGGAGTTCAACAGGCAGGTTGCTTCAACAAACTGAACTGCCAACCACTTAATTTTCTGTTAATTTGTAAAACTAGTAATGAGATTCCCCTCTGACACTCATTCTTCATAACTGGCTTTCAAAAAATAAGACCTCAGTGCATATCTGTCCTACAGAGATGAGCAGTTGTCATTCCACTATTAATGTAATCCAACTACTTACACAGCAGAATTCTCTGTTAATAGTCACAGCACAGCTTTACAGATTTATGGTGATGCCATGGCTTAAATCAACTGAGGGTGATTTAAACTGGCTTATAATTGTGAAAATAGGATTATGCAAAAATCCTCGATAACTATTTTAGAAGCATGGGTGTAGGTACAGACTCTTTCAAAGCTGTGTGATCAGCAGTCTTCCCCCTTCCCCCAATTAAGGTATCACCACGGATTTCCTTCCAAGAGGTATGTCGGGGTTTTTCCACTGAGGAGATCTCTGTACTCTTTAGGAAGACTCGAACAAATTACATACAGTAATACGTGCCTGAAATCTCCCTTAATCTCCTTAGCTGACAAAAAGTCAATGTGTTATTATTTTTTCTTGGTTTTTTTCCTAATACACAAGAAGTTAATATTGCTTCCATGAAATGACTGCTAATGTACAAGAAATGCAGGGAGTTGTGTTGTGAGACCATCCCATGGGACACGTTCCAAATCATAATTTTGCTGACCTTGTGAGAAATAAGATCATTTAGAAACCACAAGAGAAACCAAATCTGGGAAGTCTAAAGAAATGCAATTATTTTACTGCTGGTTAAAAAGACCAGATTCTGTGTTACATGTCTGAGCAGATCTGAGCAGTTGTTCTACAAGTGGGAATAACAGAAAATGTATCTGAAAAAGAAAAAGGAAATAGTTCTTACCACTCGTGGTGATTGTCTACGAAAGCAGACATGGGACTTATTTGTACTGTGTAGGTATCGTTGGCTGAATATTCAAACAAACCATAATACGGATTGAAGAGTTCCCTGGACACCAGGAAAAAAAACTCTCTTGAAGGTCCACTGTAGTCCAACCTTTAAAGAGAAACCTGACATTACTATAAAGTAGGAAACACTTTTTTGAATCTACATTCCTTACACTATATTTTGATTAAAATTTCGTAAGATTTTAACCAGAATCCTTAACCGTGCAGATTGCCTAATGCCAAAGTATGTGGAACTCTCAAGGGACTATTCTAAAATGGAATGCCTTGGAGGACTGGAATGAAGTTCTCCATGTGGGCTGCTCTCAGAAAAAAAGCTTTGGCTCCAGCTGTAACGGCCTCTTTGCCACAGGAATATAACCAAATAATTGGGGGTGGACGGGGTGGGGAGGAGGAAAATCATGAAAAGAGCCAACATCGGACTTATCTGCATCTGACAAATTAACAATGAAAATAAACAATGGTCATATTTTGTCTTTGCAGACTTGCAACCATAGGGCAATTTGAAGGATAATATTTCTGTTTTCCCTAGCAATATAATCTGAGATTACTTCAGTGATTTATGTTTCTTGGTCTAAATTTTCTTGTCTGTCTTCCAAACTTGAGTGCACTTAAATGTCTTTTGGAGAGTGCACTTCCTTTGTTGGGTTTTTTGTCGTTGTTGTTTTCTTTTTTTTTCTCCCTATTTCAAGACTCCAGTACTAATGAATCTAAATAACCCCTTCTTCCTGAATGATAAACAAACTCGTTGCTGACAATGCACCGAGACTGAATTGAGACATTGCTCTGCAGGTCACCAGTGAAATGAGTTAGGTATGGTGTTTTGGAAAACAGAAAACTAGGGGTTTTCCAGTGAGGAACAGAGAATACTATAACCCTAACAAAGAGATAGAAAGATGCATCTTTTATCGATAAAATATTTAATGTTTGACTCAAGTACTAAGACAATGCAGAGACAGATACTCCTGAGAGATACAGAGAAGGTCAGCTTTCACACAGAACTTCTGCTGGGAATGTTTTGGCTCATAAACTTTTACGGAAGACAACCATAATGAGAGTTGTTTTTGAGGATGAAGTTCTCAGGAAAGTAAAGGCTAGATGCCATTATCAACCTGAGGACAAGCCCTCTTTCCTCAGCTGAATAAAGAACATTTTCCCTTCACTCACTTGGAAGCATTTCACTTCTGTTAAGCTTCAGCAGTGAAGTACTGAAACAGATCCTTACCCTGGCAAGAAGGGGTAGATTCCATCAACAAATTACAGAAAAAAGATAATCAAAAATGGTTTGATACCATTGACAACTGTTGGATCTTAATCTTGGCACAAATATCAGGATCAAGTAAAGGGTCATCTGGAAGGCTCTTGCAAACTTCTGGGATAATCAGACACACTCTGAAATCCTAAGATAGAAAGGAAACTCTGTGCTTGACTATCAGCCATTTCATACAGCTCCCTTTGTATGCAGTTACTGTGAGTCACGTTAAATAAATCAGTCATGAGAGTCCTGCGCTGCCAGTCAGATTTATCCTACAATTAAAGGCTTGGCACAAGGGTGAGAAAACTTCATACGAGAGGTATGCAACCACACAACAGCTGCAACTGTGGGGCATTTGGATATTCAGGAGAGTAATATGTTGTTGGCAACATGACTCATGTCTCCTAGGAAGCACCATTAATACTTCAGATTTACCACTCTTAAATGCAAAGCAGCTTCTCCTAGTAGTTCACAGAACTTAGGAAAAACAAAGAACCATATTCTTTCTATCTAAATTTTCGTAATGTATAACCACATGAATTATAAGTGTATAAAAACCATTAGATGAGCATCACAACTGATGAGTGCAGAAACAAGGTTTGAGGAAGATAAACATTATGAGACTCGTGACAGAAATCACTTGAACAGCAATAACCATGTCTGAGTTGTCCCACTTACTATTTTATACACTAATAAATTGATAGTTTCTAAAATGTTGTATTAGGTAAGGATTTCCTTACCCATTACTTTATGACTTACATCTCTTTACCAAGAGGAAAAGAAATGCAAAAGCAAACTCCTACTTAAAAGCTTAAAAAAGGAGGAGCAAATAGGAAACAATTAACTTGCAGTATTCCTCCTCTCCTCCACCCTGACCTGTCTTTCTTCACCTGGCCAAATGAGTAGTTTGATGTGATAAATATCCTTGCACCATCTCTGATGAAACAATACTGTTTGCACACATCCTTTCTTCATTAAAAATACAGATTTGTAAATAAAGGATTGACGTCATTTTAATTTGACTTTGCTCTTAATTAACTGATTCTTTTGCATTAAGGTTAGAGTCTTGTGTAAAGCTGGATATAATGGGGACAGAATGTGTCACCCCCATTTCCAGGTCACTCTTCATGTTGCTGAGTGGTGAAAGGCAAAAGTCTGACGTCTGATGAAAGGAGATGGTGTATCTGGATCAATCTCTATCTCATGTATGATTTTAAAAACTTCCCTTTCATTTTTAAATCCGAGTTGAGGCTGTAGCTGTGAAAGTAAAGGCTGGTAGGAGCTGTGTAACACAGGCCTCACTCCTGCATCCCCACCCTCCTCTGTCAATACAGTGTAATCTCACTGTGCACCAGCCTTGCCATTCCAGTTCTGAGCTTCTCCTCAGACAGCACGGTGATATTATTTATACGAACAAGTCCACACTTGGCTCTCAGCTGTCAACATTCTCTATTTTAAGACTTCACTGGGTCCTTATTAACACTAAGTGCTTCAGGGTGAGCTTTAAACAAACAACAGGATTTAGGGGTTTTCAAAGACACATTAATGTTATCTAATCTTGTAAGAGATGCTTCTATTATAACCTTGCATTTTAAAGACTCACACATGGCATGGCAATAGCACACACTACGGCATTCCAAGAGCTGTGCTGCAGTTTTCTGAATATCAGGGAATAAAAGTTTGAATGTATTTACAGACGCATTCATGAACCGTACCAACAACAGGCAACTGAGCTCTAAGACCTGACAAAGGGGGCCCAAATCAAGAGACAAAAGCAGCAAACAGTACATTGTTTCAGTTTCACTTGCAAAGGAAATCTAACCTCATCTTGCTTTGCAAAGCACATCTCACAACCTGTAGCACATTAGACTTTCATTAGACACAGACTGAGTGTTCTCTGAATGTGACTTTGAAGTGTCAGGAATATTTGGGTTTTTTGACAACTGGCAGCAGACCAGTAGCCTTTATTTGTGATGCAGTCCCTGGCCTGGAGAGGCAGTGAGCATCCCCTGTAGCACTGAGGGCTTTCTGCTCCCAGTGCCTCAGACAGGAGCTAAATTAAGGACTGAACCTATAGCCTACTCTGGAAGCACCCTCCCTCCAACGAATGGCAGCTGTCTTTTAATAAGCCCTGGAGACACAACAGCTCTGAGAGAAAAGAAACATAAATAACACAAGAAAGCTGTTTGGTTTTTCATTTGCTTTCCCAGCAACATTCTGAAACACACACCAACTATTGGGAAAATTCACATAAGCGCTCACATTGCTTCTGCAAAGGCAGAATATGTTACATTGCAAAATGCTTGAGAAGCCATCTTGAACAGCTGTAAGTTCTAGGCTTGTGTGTGTGGCATTTCCTGACTGCAGTCCTTCCTCTTTTCACTCTAGACAACAAGTTTGGTGAAACAGGAGCTGCAAGACACAGTTCTCAGACCACAAATACTTCCCTGTTCTACTCACCCTTCTTCCCCAACAAACGTGACATAGAGTTTATTTCTCTGCAGGTCTTTTCTTGAGTAGCCCATGATCTGGTTAAAGGCATCTTCTAGCAAGTGATCTCTCCTGATGATTAATCTGAAGGGCAAAATTATTTTGAAACAGCAATTTGTGAACATGAACCACAGTTGGAAACATCTATTTACACTGCAGGGTAGTAACAGGGTGACTTCAGAGATACATGTTTCTGCTGGACCATTTTATCCAGATCAGGAAGCTCCTGTTAGTCTTTCTCCTTCAGTGCTCTACTTCAGATTTCAATAACATGTTCCTTGTATAAAGAAGAGCAGTTTTGTTTTGTCTACCTTGATTCTTCTTTAAATTAAAGTCTTAGGAGGAAAGGTCCTGAAGCTGGCATTTTCATTAAGCCTGAAATCCTCCTGTAAAGCTGGGCCCCTAAGTGAGTTTTACGGTGAACGAGAATCTAATCTTTTCTGTAAAAATCAATCTCTTAACATGGAAAAAGATAAAACCATGGAAAATCACAGTATGATAAACCAGAAACACACATCTCAACATTATCAGTGAGTGTGTGATGGTACAAAAAGTCTAGAAGGAATGGCAATTTGTAAAAAACCCCACTGAAGCATCACATGTGAAAACACAATGTACCTTCTGAAAGAAAAATTGCGAAAGTGAGGAAGTGTCATAAAGATCTAAAATAAGAGCTGAAAGAATTCTCCTTACTTCAACATTTTATCCTCCGCCAAAAAAAAAAAAAGTGTTTAATGAGTTTCCTGAAACTTCATTTGCTTTATATTCAAATGCTGCCTTCTGTGTGCGCCTGTCAGACGGAAGCTGCTGCTGCAGGAAGGCAGCTGAGCCCACCCCCAGCCTCCTGCAAAGCCCCTGCTGGCCCTGCAGGGCTCAGTGGCTGCCCTGTGCCATCCTGCCCAGGACATGCAAGGGGAGAGCCCAGGGACTGAGCAGGTTCCTGGGCAAGGAGATGACCCAGGCAGCAGTGGAGCTGTGCTGGGCCCTGCTGTGTCAGCGCTGTGTGCCTGGGAAAGCAACCCAGAGAAAACTTCCATTCACATGGAAAGCTGTTCTGCCTAAAAATCTGCCATGTGATGGCAAACGGGTCAGGGAAGAAAGGACAGGGAAAAAAAGGGTGTAAGAAATGGAACAGATCTTACAGAGAGCGAATGCTCCTCACCAGTTATTTGCCCGAGCATCCAGGACAAAGCTTTCATAGATAAGGCTTTAACTGTTTGTTTATGTTTTCATTATATTCTAGGCAGACACTCCTCAACCTTTGTCTCTTTAGACTTGTCTAAACAATACCATTTTAATCCCATTTCAGTTTTGCAAAACTTGTAACAAGTCCACAAGAATGACGTCTGAGCTTTGCACAAATTTCTGCAAAACAGAAGTGACTGGCTGAAGGAAATAAAAGAAACACCAAAAAACAAAACCAAACAGAAAACCTCCTTCTTATAATAGAGGAAATGATTAAATCATCTTCTAGTGCCTCATGGCTATGAGTTAGATAACTGGCACAAGACCTGGTAATTTACAAAATTTTGAAAGTATCTTGTGAGGACAATCCTTAATGTAACAGCATGTAATCACATGATTAGCAAATAAATGAAGGAGGAAAGACCTCACTCCAAGCACTCTAGCATTCAGAGTACTAAAATAAAAATATTAGCAGTTTTTTAAGGCAATCCTTAGAATTTAATAACATTTAATTGTATGAATCCTCTTTACTAAAGAGGACTGTGGTATCAGTACAGGCAATGGTACGCCTATCTAATTTTTTTTAGTGGAAAAAGATATGAGAAAATATAACTGTTTATATCATAACAGTTACTATAATGGAGGAATTCAGACGCCTCCTCTTCTGCAGGCCTCTTCCCAAAGCTCTTTTTGGCACCATTGGGAATATTGTCTGTACAAAAACATACTTGGAGGAAACACAGAGGTGCTCAGAACTTGCTGTATCCTCTGCTATAAATCACATGCTGGCATTAAGGCTTTTACTACAGGTTTTCTATTCCCAGAAATGCCTGGGTCACCGTAACATCTGCACTCCTTCTAATGGGAAGAAGCTTGTAGATGTGCAAGGCAAGGCAAGCTGTCTGAAAAGAAATCCAGTTTCATGAGGTGCTTTAACGTACTTCAACTTCCCTGGGCCTTGTCCATATCCTTTAGTCTCCAGCTTCCTGTAGAAGTTCCTCAGCTTGGCTTCAAAATCTCTTTTGTACGGAGCTGGGGCTCGGGCATTGGCACGCTGAGTACCTGCAGGGAGCAGCAAGCAGAGAATGAGCAGCAGTGACATGAGCTGATGAATGTCCCACCTGCCACTGGAAAGACTCCTTCACAGCAAAAGGTATGCACGGTATGTGTTTGGTTCAGTCACCTTTATAAAGAGTAAGAGCTGCATATCTTCAAATCTGCTCTGCATCCAAGACTTTTTGGTTGCTCACTTCCAATAGTATCATCTTTCAAAAGTAAATCTTAAAAGAGCAAATCCAGGTCAATGCAAAAGATGGATTAAAAAAACAGCACACGCAACTAGAAAGACTTTACGTTTTGTTTGTCAAGTACACTTGATGTCTAACTTTTATAATAGTTCATACCATAAACGTTCTGTTCTATTCTGGTTTTAATATTATCAAGGAAAACAACATCTCAGAAATGAAGCATAAACAGACTGGACTCTGCACTCTCCCTGTTGACTACATCAATAGGAAGAAGGAAAACATTTGGAAACTCCTTAGTAGAAGTTTTTCCCCGGGGAAGTAACAAGGAAGAAAAATATAGGAAGAATGGAAAGACTACCAAATTTAAGCTTGTGGAACTTCTAACCTGTGGCTGCAGAAACATACATGATGGTCATCTAAGTGAATTTAATTTTGAAAAACTGTTTTTGAGGGTCAATTTCCTACAAGCAAAGAGAGGTGAGATCTGTACACCAAAAAAAAAAAGCCATACCCTCCAAGTGCAAGTACAAGTCCAGTATATACAAATTAGGTGTTTAGTCCGACCTATTCTGAAAATGACCATCATTAGGACTTCCACTGCCTCCCTGGATAAATTACTCCCACTGATTTGATTGCAAGGCAGGGTGCCAAAGGAGGCATTTAAACTCCTTCCCTTCGTGGCTGTGTTGATATCCCCCACAAAAAAAAATCAGAGGATGTTTAAAACTTTTCATGCCCTAAAGTACACATAAGTTGCCAACTGCTTGTCTGCAACTAGTAGTGACCTATAATGCACTGAAAGCGCAGATGAACACTTCAGCAGCACTTTTATGCAGAGTTCTGTCTTTTAAGCCAGTCCCTCATGCGAGTTCAGTTTTGGCTCCCTGCACGATACTAAGCCAATACAGAAACACTGATTGCTGCTGTGGGGGTAGGCATGGGAAGGTAAGGTTTCAGGTAATAAAAGAGAGGGGGTGCATCCGTTCAGCCTGTGGGCAGAGAAGGGGGAAGCAGAGCAGCCCGTGGAGCCACAAAGCCCGTGGGTCTGACAGAAAAGCCGACAACACATCCTGCGGAAGTTAAAACTTTTCATAGCTGCAGAGCCTATCTCTCTGCAGAGATCAGACAGAACGAGCAAGCTCACGAATAACACCGAATGCCACTCAGCAGGTCTTTAAAAGACCTGTCTGACCAGAAAGACACTTGGGAGCAGTTCCGGGCTTGAAGTGACGTGTGGGAGGAATAGTAAATATCGTGGAATCTGCGGGGCTCCAAAAGGAACACGAAGGACCCCTCTGGAAAAGCAGATCATGGTCATTGATTCGTCTATAGCGGTTTTCCTCTTTTACTGAGAGCACCAAGAGCTTCTAAAGGTACCCTCAGCTGAAATCTCCTGAAAACTTACAGAAACTGTAAACAGCCTTTTAACAATTGGCCTTTTCCCTCTCTTTGTTTGTTTTGCTTTGGGTCAAAGTATGTACAAAAATGCAGTCACCAGAAAAAGGCAACAAAAATGTACTTTAATGTTAACCCCTGAAGGAAGGTGGGTTTTTTTGGAAGGGTACCACAAAACAGGAATCTGATAACACATTACTTCATGGTTCAGAAATCAGCATCATAATATTCTGTCAGCACATGACAAGTCCTCACTGCAAATCAGATACATATGCCAAGAAATTCCTGGGCAATTATAGTGATTACTTCCGCCTTGGGAACAAAAGATGTTAATGGAAGAGCTAAAAACCACCAGTGATGTGATAATCATATTTGATTTTCAAAGAGGTTATATTCTAAAGCAGATATAAAGAGTAGCTTCATGACTATTCATCTTTCCCAAAAGAGAAAGTACAAGTGATTGTGACTGATCTGAACAATGGATCCTTAACACGCCACCTCGTGCAGTGCAGCGCAGCCAGCTTAGCTGAGGAGAAAAAACAGAGCCTCCATAGAAACACGGGCTATTTACAATTTCTCATCAAAAAAGTCATTTGTACGCCAACACAAACGTGCATGCTTGCAGACTGACAGGGAGATTCAATGGTCTCTCTATATTTTTCTATGAACAGAACAGAGATTACAATTTTAAGGAGAATAAGACTAAAACTATCACTGTTCATCCTCTAGTATCTGCTGCTGCTGTGAGTAAGTGAGAATATCACATGTTAAAGACTGAATGTATTTTGAAATTCCTTTGTTGGAATGAAGCCATGCCCAGCATGCTTTGGTGCATGTACCAGTGATTAAGAAATCTTAACTCTGGAAGCCAAAACTGGTTTTATTTATAAAAGACTGCCAGGTTTGCAGTTGGAAGTAAGATGCGCACATGCACATTTCACCACTCCCTTCTTTTCAGTAAAGGCAAACAGGTATATTTAAACCATACATGTATTGAAAATATTAATAAATGTGAAAACTGTATTTCACTGCTGTGCAGAATGTCATAAGATCATTAAAGTCTTCGGATAGTTTCTTCAGACAGATCTTACAGAGGTCCTTTGTCCAACAGCAGGAAAAGCTACCACATGTTTATGAATGCATTTAATCTGGGTCCATGAAAAGGCAAAGCTTTTTATTATTGTGGACTGGGAAATGCCCGTGAAAATCACAGTTCTTTTTCTGATAAAAACTTCTTGTTGCCTGGAACTACCTAGAGTTGCTTATGCCCCAAATGTTCTCTATTTATCTATACTTTTGTTCTCAAATTTGTGGAAATCCCCTTAAGCCACTTCCGATTTGCTTATCTATTATCTTGAAGAAACTAAGCATAGCGACATCTATAAACCTGGCCTTCAAACGGAACTTGTCATATTTTCAACAATTTAGTTCTGACCTTAGCAACTTAGTTAGAATCTGAGATACCAGTGGCATTCCAATCTGGCATGAACATTCAGACAGCTGCATTATGCTATGTTTTGAACTCGTGTTAAAGGATAACAAGCTGTCTTTACGTAAAATTGTCCCTCATTGCCCCACAGCCCCATTTAACACTGCCATTTTAATGTACAGGTATTAGAGCCATGCTTTTAATTCTCCAGGCATCAGGATGCTGGCATAAGCAGTCACTCAGTTGTTTCACATCAGTGAGAAACAAGTTTGCATGGTTTTTTACAAGTCAGAACAAAATCACAACCCCTGAAGTTGTAATACACCCAGCAAAGCATCTTGTGAGCCCAAGGCACAGGTTCAAGTTTGACAGTCAAATGCAAATGTACTTATTGACTTCGCTCAAAAATAGGTCTAAATCTTTGTCTTATCAAGGATGAGAAGTGGTTTCATGGAGCCCCTGCAGAAGCTTTGCCTGAGCAACTTACCTGGAGAGTTCTGAGGCGAAGACACCGGCGAGCCTCTCGGGGACTGGCAATAACTAGGATGAAGTAAGGCATGTGGCGGCACATATGACATTATTTCCTCCTCAAACAAGCTGGGAAAAAGGAGCAAAGAAGAAAGAACGTATTTATTTGAATAAATGGCAGTTTTCACTCTCTAGGGTTAAATCTCTAGTAATTAACCTGCTTTCTTTGGTAGTCACTCACCTATTTCCACTATGCACACTTAGAGTGCTACAGAATATTTTATTGCCATTTCCTCAAGCAGATTTTGAAAGTACTGGAAAGCAGTAACTGCTACTTTTGTGGGACACTGCTATACATAATTGGGTATTTGTTCTCAAGGTTAAAATATATTTAATCAGCCTTGAAAATTCATGGGCCCTCCTCCTCCTTTTTTTTTTTTTCCTTTTTTTTTTCTTTTTTGTGTTCTCATTACAAAGGGGTCAATAACCTTACTCAGAAACATTCTAAGCCTCCGGGATTAAGAATCACATCTGAACTTGTTAAGTGTATTGAATGGTAAGCTTGTTAGCATGACATTTTATGTTTAATAACACTCCTGCTGAAACAGGTATCACATCTATTCCGTTCAAGCTGAGTTACTTCACGCTTCATCTGTTATTGCTACACAGCTTTTTACATGAAAAAACCCAAACATTTTGCAGCCTAATCGCTGCATCTCTGTGTGTATGTATGCATATATATATATATATAAAAATTCCATTTTTTCCCAAATTTGACACAAGCAAATCCAAAAAGGGACAGAATATCTAATATCAGAATGGATCTGGTATCAAAAGGTGTGTTGAACGTGAAACACGACACAAATAAACTGCTGAGATAATATGTAAAAATTATTTTCAAAAATTGATCTATAGGAGGAATTGCAAGCCAATCTTTTTACTATCCAATGCAATGAAAACAATGTTCAAATAAAAGATGTTTCTCACTAAGTCTGTTCCCCAAACAAATATCTAGAATTTTTTTTTACATGGATTTTTTTTTAATGGGTCCTTTCTGACAGTTCTTTTTACATTCATGGCCATGTGATGTTTTCCTCCAAGTTACACATAAAAATCTTAAAAGCTTTTTAAGAAACAATATTTATATTCTAAAAAGGCCCAAACATAGGTTTAAAATAAGATTTTTTTTTTTATAGCTGTAATTAATTTGGAGATTTAGGGACCAGAAAGGATTATCATTATGCAAGCTGGCCTCAAAATACAACTACTAATGCCAATTCTATTTCACTAGATTCCATTTTAAAGGTACCCATGAATTTCCTGATGCACATTTACAGTGGATGAGAATACAGCATCAAGATTAAAGGGTTTTATTTTAGCAAAAAAAAAAGTCTGATTTTTGGAGTTTATGGCTTAAATGAAAACTAGTAAAGAAGCAGCTTCCCACTTCTTGAAGTCTGTAAGAATATTTCCTTTATTGAAGGGGACAATGCTTGTCAGCACAGTGAAGACGCAAGTGAGGCATTAAGTATTCAAAACACCTCTCAAGTATGTGCCTTTACAAATAGGCACTTCCCAAAGCACAGAACTAAAGAGATGCATTCTAAAAGTAGCACAAGGCACATTCCTGAAAAAAGGTCTGAGCTGTACCACCTTTGTAAGCATCAGAGCTGGATGCAACAGGACAGGTAAAGGTGGCCTGGGTAAACCTGTATAAATCACAAGCAGAGTGCTCTTGCACTTGCCTTTCATACTGCGTCCTCCTATGAACAAGTGTGACCTCCAACTACCACCTAGAACTGAACATGATGAGAATAAAATCTGAGCCTTGAGTTGCAGCTCTCCCAGCTGCAAGTCCAAGGAGCGAGGGGGAAATGAGTGGGTGACACCAGCAGCACACACTGCTCCCCGAAAGGCTCCTCAGCAGCTGCCACGGCATGTTCCACACGTGCACGGGCAGCAGCAGTGCCTACCTGAGTAACATGACAAGGTCTGCATCACTGGATAAACGCACCAGCCCAGGTGTTCCCTCTGTCCGGATGAACTGGATCTTCTCCCTGTGTAAGCAAAAAAAGCCTTTTAAAATACCTTTTGCAAATAAGGCATCGATGTGTACCACAGCAACAAGAAAAAGTACAGTGTGTATCAGAAACCTCTGGGTTATGCTTTTCCCTACTTTTTTTCCCTGCCATACCATGTCCATGTGAGCAGTAAAATATTACAACCAATAATTTGTTCTGAGGAACAATTGTCCTGTTGCCCTCATCTCTTCAGTGCTCACACTGTTGCAGGTAGTACAGTCACCCAAGCAGTAAAAAAAAAAAAATTAAACAAAAAAAAAAGAAAAATTAATCCCTCAAGTTCACACCAGCTGTGTCTCTGAATTCAAAGCAGGAGGCTGAGACCTGTGGGAGGACATTTCTACTGTAAAACTGAACTGTTAAAGAGGCACTGTCTCTTCTGAATCTCTACAAATGCAAGCCATACTTTACAATGCATACTTGTGATTTTAAAGGCAGAGTTTTCGTACCACACTGCACTTAAGATATCATCCCGAAAAAAACCTGTATTATCTCTCCCCTCTATTTCACTCAAGCACATGTCCTTTCTCCTAGACCCAACTGGGTCACCACTGTTGCGGAATCTCCGCATCCTAAATTCTGAGCATGGTGACACACAGAATTTTAGGATATGTATTGAATAAAATTTCTTGGACTCCTTTTTCTCTGCAGACCTTTTCCCTGCATTCTGAAATATGAGTACATGTTTCGTATTTTCTCTTTATCAGTATGATAGTACAGTAGAGATAAATTCTAATTTGGCTTTACACTTCTGGAAGAAAAGAAAACAAAAACCAAACCCACGTAGTAAAACCTGTCCCAAATCTAAAGGAGAAAACCCCCAAGCAAAGAGGAAAGGAAAGACCTCTGTATAAGAACAGCAGCACTGGCTCAGTTCAGGGGTCTGTCCACCCCACATCCTATTACCAGCAGTGACAAGAAGGTCAGAAACATTCCACGCAATTGGCAGGACAGGGACATCTGGACACTTCCAGAGCCGCTCCACTTTACATCAGTGCCCAAATAGCAAGGTTGGAGGAAATAAATGGTGGATTACAACATATACCTTAACATTTAGTTGGCAGCAACACCAGAAACCAGAAGGACATTTTTCTGGGTTAACTAATATATGCAGCCTTCCAAATGAATGCAATCCATGACTTCCTGGGGTTACCAGTGAGAGTTGTGATTTCAATGATATTTTTCTAATATATATGCTTTTTGCCTTCTGTTAAGATATAAATTCTATTTAATGTAAAACAGGTGCCTTTGCCTGAAGCCTTTTAGATTATTTAGCAGCCTCTCAGTTTTACCTGCAGTGGCTTGAAGAAGATTTAATCTTGGCAACATGCCTAATAAGGATACAATAAGTATAATGGTCTCACTCCACCACGAAACCTTTGAATAACAATTTTCTACATGTAGTATACTTTCATTTTATATTTTAATAGGCTCTCAACTTCTTATCTCTTCTTTCTTTAAGGGAATAAGAAATTATTTTAGATAGAAAATGTCAGAGATCTTTTCAAAATATCTTTGTCCTCTTCCACTGGCCAAATACTGATATTCCTCCTCACCTATATAATAATTACAATAATATTAATAATAATATTTAATATCATTATCATTCCACTTCAACAGCACTGAGGTCCTCAAAGGAAGAGACTACTGGCAGTTGTACTAATCGCTATACTAAAAAAAAATAAAAAAATTACACAAAGAATTCACACTGCAGGATTTCAGTTAAGTCTTCATTCATCAAGTGTTACAGCAATGTCCATGGAGTTGCTCAGTCTCACAATGTGTCAAACAGACACGGATCCCAATAATTTGCTAAATCAGGGTCTTCAAAGACTAACCAGGAAAAAAACCCCTGGGATCTTTATAAAAATGAATGAAATGTTATGAGGCATCAGCTGTAGAAGGATATAGGAGAGGTATAATGGAAGGTAATTTACCTTAATCAAATTACTAACTTCAACTACTAAAGTTAGAATGGAACCATTCAGCTTAACAGAATGGCTTCTCTAACCAATCCCATCCAATGTAAAATAAAACCACCTTCATTAAAATCCCCAATCGTTCTGCTGAAGCAGGACAGTTAAGGCATAGATCTTCAGTCTCCTTCCAAAGTAAATGCACAGAAGGACACATAATCTCAAGGAAATGAGAAGGTACAGAAAACAGCATCTTTTATCCTCTGATCTTCCATTTTTAATCTGAAAACCATCTTTTCTTGAGAAAGTCTCAGTTTGTGGGAAATTATGAATCTGTAATCAGGAAGCAAGGTTCTACTAGAAGCAGAATCGGGGAATACCAACAAGCTTTGTGAGCAATTTGAACTCTAATTTACTAAAAAAGCCCACAACACACACAAAGAAAATGACACCAAGTGCTATCAGACTAAAGGAAATCAAGCACCCTGGGAAAAGGACTATGAAGCAATAAAACTACGAGCAATCAGAAATTGTTTGTGTACTATTGCCCAGCAGATTTCAAACCAAGCCTGGTGGGACAAACTTGCCTACAGTGATATGGGTACAACATAGGAACTGTTTTGACATGCTGAGACCTGTAGATTTCTGTTTTCCTTTTCTCTATCTTTTCTAGACAGCATGTATTCTGCTAGCATGTTGTTTCAGGTTTGTCAGCCAGGATTTCTTTGGAGGGCAAACCACATCTTTAACATGGAAGTCGCATCACAACACTTGCTATACTACACATGGGGAAACTGCAAAACAGGGCAGCTTGTTGAATTTTGGGAACTTGCAGGACAGGGAGGAAAAGGGATCAATAAGTAACACAGAAGGGAAAAAAAATGAGTACCAGTGCTGACTGCCATGCCAGCCAGTGTGGGTAGGCCTCTGGAACACAGCACTGCACAGGAGAGACTGCCAACAATCAAAGCAGCATTTTTTAAATTTAGCGTCCAAGGAGGAATAGATACATTCATTTCAGTTCTGGTCACTACTATCCAAGTTGCCAGTGATTCCATTTCCAAATCTAAATATATGAGGGAGTTATAACAACCACACAACAGTCAAAGATCATCCTTCCTCAGATCTTGCTGCACTAGGCAAAAATCTGTAGATACCCCATTTTGGAAATTTTGGAGAGACACCAAAAATTCTGATTGATGTAGGATTACCTCCAGACGTCATGAGGTCAGGACAGCCTTTCTGTAAATGTGCTTTGCGAAGATAAGGACAAATCCAAATGCGACTCTGCCTCATGCTCCCAGCTGCACACATGCACAAATGAATGGGCACATTTGCTGTGCCAGCCAGCTGTCTTGGCACATTTGGAAGACATCAGCAAATCTCTTATGCCAGTTGTTCCAAACATTTTCTTGTAGGTATCTTTATTTGATAACAATACATTACCTCTGTTCTCCTCAACCTTGTTACAGGCTGTCACACGGCAATGCAGTAAACAACTATTCCCTACAGCTCTATGAATATGTTTGAATGCACCAGAAGTCTACAATCTGTTATGTTCCACTGCTAATTTTAATGAAAGTAACTAATTTTGATTAGCATTTTGTACTGAAATGGGAATAGCAAACTTCACTAATTTTCTTACCTGAGTGAATGATTCCTGGTAAGATCTGGTTGACGCTCTTGTAGAATTTCAAAGATATTGGGCTGCCGCAAAAACGCAACTATCTTGTCATTGTAAGCTGAAAACATCAACAAAAATATCATGCTGAAACAAGGAGATACCAAAACAAAGGATGCCATTCCGTCTGAATTCTGAACAATAATGACATACTTCACCTTCAAAGTTTTATTTTTAGAAATACTGGGTTAATACTTTTTTATGTAAGGCTACCAATTCTGTTGTCATTTAAGGAACACAGTTCTTGACTATGAACCAAATCTCATTGTGACATATCCTTTCCGCTGCTATCAGCTATAATTCTGTTAGCAACTTCTATTATATTTTAGCACTTACGCTCTTAGTTAAGGTCAAACCAGAATATTTATTGCTAGAATAAAGTTGCGGGGACCTTGGTTTTCACTGCACTGAAATCTATTCTCAAACATTACGCAGCCACTGGAAACACCTGTCTGAAATCCTCACTAACGGCTGAGCCTGCAAAGCATGCACACCATGTCCATGGCAAGGGGGAGGCTTTAAATGGGCAGAGGTTTTCAGTAAACATGCCACAGCACAGAGAGCCAGTTACAGTCAATCGGATTAATTTATCTTGATTTAGCACAATGTGACAGCTGCTAGGTTTAATAAGCTAAATTCTGTAGGTGGTGGCACAGAAGTCACTGGGTCTGTGTGTATGTAACTGAGAACAGAAGTTAAGCTAACGACTAGTTCTGATTAACACTTTCTGTAATCCTGCCAAAATAGATGCTCAGAAGTTGGGGGGAAAAAAAAGAAAAGGTAAAAACCACTGGGAATACATGGAGTCCAGTTAGGACCCAATCTGACTCCCTGGCTTCAGCTCATCCTGTGAGCACACAGAGTAAGTGAGCTAGGGAGGTAGAACGCATCCATTGCTTGGTTCTGCGCGCTTCCAGCCCTGAAGGTTCCAAACCTGTTCCAAACCACTGTTCCAAACCGAACAGTGGGGAAATGCTGACGGACAGAAGGATCATGACAAATGGTAACTTCTACCCATCCCAAGCGAATGGAAACCCCAGCAGTGCCCACTGCCATGACCCCCTCAGCGATGGAGAACTCCTCTGAGCAGAGGCTGGATGCTGACGTACCCACTGGAACCACATCCTGGTACTGAGCTCTGCTGACTGTGTTAAATGTGCTGGATGGTCTTGGCAAAACTGGGGGTCCTGAATGACGGGAGTCCTCTCCAACCTGAAAACGTGCAAGCAACCACAGTGAGTGTCTCTGTGCCAGCACATGCACTCAGCTACAGAAAAGTGAGAAATGATACGGCTTCAAACCAAGCACGTATGTCAAGGCTGTGCTTGATCACTGTCCCCAGTAACCACTGCAGCAGGAAGCAGCTGTGCTGTTTGGACAGGTACTAGCAAAACATTATTTAGCATACTGGGCCCATTAATAGGATGACTCAAAACTGATGCAAAATTTACTGCTATTTTAAAACAGTCCCATTCTGAAAAGAGACCAAAAAAAAAAACAAAACTGGGATCCCTTCAGGGGGTCTTTTGTAATTCATGGACATCTTCACCTACACGAAACATTCTGGAAACCAAATTCTGCTCACTCATTAGCCCCTCTATTACCTCTGTGCATAAATGGAGCTTCCCTAAATTTGAAGGGGAAACAAGTTTGTGGCTGAAGCCTCAAAGGAAGTGAGTTCACATTCAGGCAAGGCAAACAAGTCCAAAATTGGTATAAACATGGCTCCTAGAATCATTCAGAAACGCTGTTCCGGTTTCTTTTGTATTCACCTTCTGGTCTTAAAAAAAGTTGCATGTGAACAATTTTTAGGGTAGAACCACAACATAAAATTGTTCTTAGAGGCATTTGTTATGTCAGGGCAACTGCTGCCGTTTACTGTGTGATGAGGTTTCAGTCATTTCTCAGTATTCAGTATTTTAGCTCTATAAAACATTTGGTCAACGTCTTTTTCATCCTGCTGGACCTCTTTGTTTATTTCTCAGTTTATCTGCCTACATGTAATGGTTAGCATTTGAACTGCACTCCCAAGCTTCAAAGATCTCTAAAACATCTAACTGCAAAAGATCAAATAATTATAAAAGGTTGCTTTTAAATCCAATCTCTGAAATCACGAAGCAGCAAAAGTCCCAAGATATCTCCCAAGACCTTTGTGCTCTCTGGTAATACTCTTTCAGAAAAATGAAGAATTACTTCCTGTTAGGCAATGTGCTGGAAAAGGAATGCCATTATTATTAGCTCCAGCTTCACACTGCAGCTCAGCTTTAGCTAGAAAGGCATTCCTTACACTGGTTCATGTTTGCTTTAGAGCATCTCCCTGTAAAAACTGGGTCAGTGGCTTCAAAACATCAAAGTTCACGGCAAGTCAAAGCCAAAGAAAGTATTTTGATAATTTTTTTTTTCATTAAGTATTCATCTTTTGCAATGATGTACAGTTCCTTTATGCAATAGCGTAAAAATAGGGGAAAAAATGCAAATATGCAATATGTAATACATAAGCCCTAAAGTGCAGAGGAAAAACTGGAGTTCAGGCTCATACATATGCATACAAAAAGAACATCATTGCATCATTAATCCCAGAATGGGAATACTGTATAGAATTGCTATGCTTGAGATTCGTAGCTGGAATTATTCAGCTCAATTCAAGTTACAGTTGTAACAATATCAAGGAAACACTTCTAAAATTGCATGTAGAAACATGGTTTAAGGAATTTCATGTATCTGGATGGAGTGGGAAATTCTGACAGGTAAGCAGCACTATGTATATGCAATATATTTGATGATTTCTTGTTGGATAAATTACACTTATTTTGCAGCATTGACCACTTCAGCAGCATGGTTGGCACAAATATCTGTTTTAAGTGCAGAGCTACTGGATGCTGCTTAAAGAAAGGTAATTTGAGTGCATATTGGGTAAGGTTAAGAAAAAAAAATTATTTCTGCTCTGTTACAAATCAGTCACAACAGAAATACTTGCTTTACCCTATTCAAGATCTAAACAGCTATATGAAAGCACTTCTAGCTTCCTTCCTTGCCTGATACATGACATCACCAAATTGATGGAAAATGCTATTTAAAACCATTTGCAAAATATACCTGACATTGGGGGAGGGAGTGGTGACTAAACCATGTTCACACAGCATATGACAAAATATGCAGCCAGTGCTGTGGCACTCACCCACTGCAGCTCAGTGGAAGCCCTGCTAGGGAAGTGGCAGACAAGAGTCATGTCTGCTCTGAAACGGGGCTCTGGCAGACCTTCCTCTGCCACAAGACTGAGCTATAAAAAGGATAAATCAGAGCATTTCTCCTGCTATTCTGAATTGTATTATCTTTAACTCCTGGCATGGAATAGCCGTCTCCTGAAAAGACGACTTACAATCAACAGTACGGAGGTTTTTAAATAAAGTACAACTGAAGTCCAAGTCACTGCACATGCACAAGGTTACGAGCATAAAGAAGTGACAACAACAATACAGAGAAGTGAAAACGGTGCACAGTGACATCTCAACAAAACAGTGTTTTCCATGTATTTCTGATCAGAAAGTAGAGATGAAATACATATGCGAGGCATGTAACAGTCTGATAAACCTGCAGCTGGTAAGATTTATTTAAACTTAATGGGAAAGTTGCAGAACTAGGTGTATAGTCACACATGCACCTTTTCTCCCTTTTATTTCTCACAGTTATATATCAACACACTCGGCAGACACCATGCGAGACGACAAGACACATTTTGTCAGTGAAGGACTGGATACAGGAACTGGTAATCTGTAATCAGATGTTCTTCTGTGGTTAAGGCGGGGTTACTGAGAATTCAAAGTAAGAGAAACTCATGTTTGATATTTTCCCTCTGAATTCATACCTTTTTAAAGCAACAACAGCTAGCAGAAAATGTAATAAATCCTTACAGATAACTACTGCTGCCCACTTACAGAAGAATCACGCTCCTCACGACACGGAATGACGTGAAAGAGGAGGATGGTAACCAAGTGGTGTTTCCCGAGGAGGAGGCACAGACCCCACTCACCTCCCCAGCGCTGTGGCTGCGCTGCCGAGTCAAGTGCTGCCGATGGACCAACGCGCTGGTGGGCCTGCTGCTCTGCAAGGGCAGCCGCGGGTCGATGAACGTCGTGGTGCGCGAATTGTGGTCGACAAAGAAAGCCTGCAGGAGGAGAGACAACACAGAATTTATCACCAATACTTTTTTGTTCTTAATTATGTCTGAGGTTAACGCCTGTTGGGGACATAGGCTTCGTTCGATCAGGTGGGGCTGCGGAAAATCCGTTACCGCGGTTCGCATTTCCCTTCCGCAGAAGGAGGAGAACACTTTTCCATCCCACTGAAGGGATGAATTGTTTAATGCCTTACTTCATTCGTGTCTATAAAGTCCTTTGAAATTCTCATCTGACAAGCATCACCAGTGGGAAGCTTTATTATGACTGTCAAGAAGAGAAGACTTGAATATTTAATAAAAGTAATCCTGGTGTATTCTCCTTTTCATTCCCTTATAAGCCTCTAAAACGATGTCATTAAGAGGCAAACCCATTCCCTTTTGTGAAGTATTTACCATATAATTATGAACACAATTGGCTGTATATATGTCAAGTGTATTCTTGCATCCAGTGATGAACTATGATTACAGGCCAACAGGCATTTTTGCCCTATTCCTGATACAACTATTCCAAGTTCGCTGACCTTTTTTTTTCTAAAAACCAAAACAAAATGAAAAAAAAAACCCAAAGCACCATCCCAAACAAAAAAAAGACCTCTCAAAACCAAAAAGAAAGGTCAGCCAAGAACACAAAGACAATGGCAGCAAAAGTATTTAAATCAGGCAATTGATGAGAACAACCACATATTGGCCAGTCAACCATTTGCTGAAAACAAGGTCACAGGGACATGTACCCTGGAAAATGAAAACCTCCTACAATTCTATCCATTTGAACCAAAAAGTTTTCTAAGCCCTGAAATTTAAACCTTTTGCAGCATCAGTGTTGTACTTGGAAACCAGCACTGTTCTATTTCAACACACTCTGCGTTTTCTGTCAAAATACTGGAAACACGTGGAAGTGGCAAAAAAAGATCTCTGTTTTGAGCAGGAGAATTACAGGAAAGTGACATCTGGTTTGAGGAATCAAAGAATCTGGAGCAGCAGAGAGGTGGTTAGGGACTGCAGGAGCCATTTCTGCATTTGGCTACCAATGAGGTACTTTGACCACAGTTTCACAAACAATTTAGTCCTGTGGTGTCAGCAAAAGAAACATTCTCATCTTTCCTCCTCCTGACCACTTGTTTCATCCCCTGGGTGCCCTTCCTGCCTTGTGCTGGCACAAGTGTTTGTGTAGCCATGCAGTGAACCCATCAGGGGAGCCGGTCCAGGCTAAAATTACCCTTTTAGTCCCTCTCCCTGCTGGCTCCTCTAACCTCGGTCAGCTCACCAGGGATGAGAGGAGAGCAGAACCACTCTTCTGGCAGCAACACCAGCTTCTAGTATTCATGGAATCATTGTTTCAGACTGCTTGGGAAAACCAGACCAGAGAAAAGGCAATTCTTCTGACTGCTCTGAAGGTAGGTAGACAAACCAGTGTGTCATGCTATACAGCAACTAAATGCCATTACGGATTGTGGTGGGAGATGATGTTCATACAAGTGCTCCAGAAAAGAGCACCAAGCCTCCTACAGCCCCAACAGCAATCACCTGCACCCATAGCCTGTGCCTAAAAGGAAGGAATCCCATCACCTGAGCAGTAAGGAAGAACTGTGTTCTGACCATCTGGCACAGTCACAGATGTGCAAGCGAAACCGTTTCCCAGTTCAAACACTATAAAGTGTATTCGATAAATGAAATTTAATTGCTACATCTGAGCCTGATGCAGGACTTGTTTACCTTGACAAACAACAATGCCACCTGCAGTGCAAATATACAGATTAGAGAATATGAAACCAGTGAGAAAGCAGAATGAAAACCATCATGAAATTTATATTTGGGGCCTGGAAGATGACTGGAAGAGACTGCTGGAACACAGCCAGTCTTTCTGAAAATTTTGCTCCTGATTGATAAGATCGACTTCCTTTATTAGCAAGTGGTTGGTTTGGAGTTTTTTTTTTAATGTCTTTCTATCTATTTTGTCTAGTCTGTGTACATTTATAAGATGTAAAGCACTTTCAGCAAAACACAGGTTGATTTCATTAAGTCAACACCGTGTTTTAAATCACTTATTTAAAAAATCCTGATTCAATACAGGAGGTAGTACCACCTAGAGCTGCACCACTCAGTTCTGAGTTAATGCAGCACTCTAGTATTGCATGCAGTGTTCCATAGCATTCTATTTAAATAACAACTCATTTTAGACACGAGGATAAAGACAATCATATCTCATTAAATATGAATGGTTGCAGGCCAGCTCGTAGTAGCCTACTTTAAAACAAAGCATAAATTAGCACTTGGAAGCTTTGGTGAAGATAACCGTTGGCGCTTCAATGCTTTGGGCTAATCTGGACACTGGCACACAGCTCGAAATACAGTGTGGTTCACAGTCTCCTTTCAAAAAAATTCCTCACATAACTCCTGCCTAGCTATAATCCATAAATCTACAATGCTTGAAGAGACTGACATAAAATAGGTAGTGACAAAACTATATTTAGCCCATTAAACATGAATACTTGCCCTAGTTATTCTTCCAGTTAAAATCTATGAAGCTTGCTACATTACCTTTTCATTCTATTGAAGACTTCAGTAATCAATTATGGTTTCTTTAATTGTAAAGAGAAAAAACAAAAATGTCCTCTAATAACTTCCTATGTATTTGCACATCTTGCAGAGATCTAATTAAAAAGTACATACACTTGCATCTGGCTTTAAAATACGGACATGTGCTTACACACACTGCACAAATGCACTTATCTGTATGATGTCTGTGTGTCTGCACATGGACAGAGCAAGGCAGAATCTCAAAGTTCGGCTCAGGGGCCTATTTAGCCTATTTGATGCTTCCTGCTACCACATTTTCCAATGGCTTTCTGCCTCCTTGTGGTCAGTGACTGATGAAGGATCACCTCTAATGCCCATCAGAAACTACATTCTAGTCACACCAGACCTTTCGGAGAGGACTGCATGATGTCATGTCCTGCAGGGGATACACAGAGGAGCCAAAGAGGAGTGGGCAACTGGGCTTTGCTGTGCAGCTCTGGAGGGGGTTCGGAGGTGGGCAGTCCCCAGCTGACCTTGGAGGACAGCCCACAAAGAGGACAAGCAAGCAGCACCCCGCTGCCATGGGGGAGTGAAAACGCCGCTACTCAGCATCGCACCGGGGCCAGAATGATCGCCGTGCCTCGCGAGCAAGAGCACCAAGCTCTCATCACGATATACTTGAAAAAATAAAGGAAAACCTCTTCTCAGCAGGGAAGAGTAGTTAAGGAAAGGAAACAATTACAAATTGTGTTATGGCTAATTTCTACTTTGCTTCTCTTTAGGTTTATGCTTTAATAAAGGCAGGTCCAGTTTCAGTTTGGTCTCCCCGAGCACTGGTCTTGCCATGTGCTGGCCATGATCTCTCCCATGTGCTGAATAGGCTTTTCCACTGGCCACAAGTGGCACTTGTGACAAAGACAATTCAACATAATGAAAATGAGTAATACTAAGACTAATTCAAAATGAAGAAGTCCCAGTAGGAATTTATTCAGTGCTTCCTCTTCCTGATTAATATTGTGGTAGCATTGCTGTTACCAAATACCACACCAGAAATCCAGGGGTCTAATTCTCTCTATGGAGCACATATTAAAGAAAATTGCCCTATTCTTCAGGAGAAAACTGGCCTCTGAAGAACTGAACAGAACAAGAATGACTTAAAACAGAAAACAGTGAGGCAAAGAACAACATTAATAGAATTGCACACTCCTAATTGTGTGTCTAATGAAAAAACAAAATGCTTTTCAGAGTTAAAAAAATCTAGGAAATGACCCTCAAGCACTTCTACCCTTCAGTTTAGAATTGTCTAATCTTTCCGAGCATCAAGACCATTATTTATATAGACACTCACAGCTAACCATATCGAGAGTGATAAATGTAAGAACCAAGAAACTTAATATGCCAGTAATCCTAACAAACTGATAAGCCTTGTCACTTCCTCACATGCTAATCAGTCTATTTTTAACCCTCCTGTTTTCTGCAAAAAATATAACGTTCTAGATACTGAGGATGCACTAGCTTAAAGTTACATTAAAACTTACATCACAACTACAAAAGTGATATCAAAATATTTTTTTAAGAAATTGAAAATTAATACGTGTTTAAAAAAAGCAGTGAGACTTGCAACTATTTAAGATCTCTAACAACTCTTAAGAAAACCCTCTCCATAACATCTTTTTCCCGTTAAGCAATACACAACCACCAGAATGATCATCTCCAGAGCTCTCCCAGACCATCCATTTTATCTCAAGTACATCCATTTCATCTCAGAATCTGATGAACACAAGGCCTTCTTAGCGCCGCAGAGTTACCTTGCCCTGATGGTCGTGTTTCATTTCCCAGCCCCTCGGCAACTCCAGCTGTTTGTTGGCAAACATGTTGAGGAAGCCCACCAGATCCCGGTTGTGCTGGTAGCGCTCGAAGTGGTGGGTGTCCCGCCGGACTTTGGTGATCATGTGCTTCAAACACGTGTTATTTGTAAACATGCGGTAGGCACTCTGAAAAACGCACAGCAGCAAAGGCTTTTCAAAGGGAAAACTGCTCTTACCACAAAAGACAACCCCCCTTCAGTGTAAGTGTGCTTGCAGAAGGAAAGTTACTCATTCCATGATTTCTGCTTACAATATAAATCCCATTACACAGAGAAATATTGATGGGGGGGAACCTATGCAAAAAGAAGCACTGAAGAACAGGCAAAAAAGGAAAAGGAAGATACATATTAAGATGGTTTTTTTGTTCAGTGTGACCTCTAATACACTTTGACATAAACCAGGCAATCTGGGGGAAGCAAATCATACCATTAAGCAGCAAAAGCTGTCTCAGAATTGTGTCTCACCCTGTGCAAAGCACAGTAAGAAAGCCATTGCTTCAATACACAAATAATTTTGTATCATAAGAAAGATGAAGAATTGAGTGGAAAATAAAAACCGCTACCAGCAGAGCTAGGATGGCCCTGGTAGCTCAATAATCGCAAGGGATGATGATGAGTGAATTTATCCAGCCTCCCCATGTACTACCAATATCTTATCATCAAACACTGAGCAGCACCTTTGCACACAAAACAACTGCATTTATGAGCACATATTTATGAAAGCCTTTGAGCTGTAGCCACCATACTCACAGGGTTAGAATGCAGCACTGTAAAGAACTCTGGGCTGATAAGGAATTTCACAGGGGGAGACTGGAGCAATAAAGTAAGTCTGGATCTGGAGGTAGAGTGAGGCAGCACATTCTCTCTTCGAAAATCTAAGAATGAAGGAAATGACAGAGACTTCCAGCAGTTATTACCAAACCATCACTGCTAACAACTACATTGATTTGAATCACACAAGCAAGGAAAGCATTAAGTACACAACTATTTCAGGTTTACTGAGGATTCTCCACATAAGTGTACCCAAATTTCTTAAAACGTAACACTGAAGTTTCTGAAAATATTACAATTTTATTTTGGTAACATTTACTTGTACCTTTTGGTAAAAAATAATTTTAAAAAAAAATCACATTCGATTATTTGGGTTACCAAGTTTGTGCCTGTACATAAGATGCAAGAAAGTCCCTGGGGCATGTCTGCACTGCTACACTGTAGGTGCATGCAGGTAAGTTATTTTTTAAATGCTAAGTAATGGATATAAAAGTCATTGTACAGTTATAAATGTTTCATTCCTTCTTAAAAAACAAACAATAAATCTGCCATTACCACAGCTCCAGTCCTGATACAGTATTTAAGCAGCTTATGTAAGTAAGAAGCAGGTTGCCAAGGCAGTACCTTTCAAGTTTCAACTTCCAACAAACATTTGTGTCTTCTCCTAGCAACTACAGAAGTGCCCTGATTTTTCTTCAGTATCAGGAAGGAAGTGAAAATATATTGAGTGGTGTTTGCTACAATGTCAAAACTGTTGCCCCCAACTCTCTTTGAAGATATTTGGAAGCGTATTTTTAATGTAAATGAAAAACTGCAAGTTCAGATTTGGTCTTCAGTGATGTTACACTAAAATGTGTGCTGCCACCTACATTTCAGTTTCTTTTTCACACACTGCAGTATTTGCACACTTCTCCATCAAATGAATATTAATCACGTAGACCGCAGCTATCACAGATATAAAAGATCATAACCCAGAAGAGCAAGGAGGGAGGCAGTGAATGAGACTCTAAACTGAGGGAAAACTAAGAAGAAATTACAAAAAAAGAGGAAAATAACACAAACAAAAAAAATTCTAAATATGGATAGCTAAATATTATGGAAAAAAGGGAACGGGGAAAATAAACATGTTCATTCTAAGTATTAGAGGAAACCAGAAAGTGGGAAGGTAATAGGTAAAATAAATAAACAAGAGGATTTTTAGAGACACTACTTAAACAATAGACCTCAAGCTCTCCCACATGGAGCCCCACGACAGCGGGGCGAAGGCAGAGTGGCACAAAGGCTCCTGAAGCTGTGCCTGAATACTTGGGCTGGGAGTGTCTTCCAGACATGCACTGAATTTATATGTGAACTCTGTACTGGCACAACACTTGGGTGTACACCAGGCAACTCTCATACCCTGGAAGATGCCGTGACATGCTGCAGATACGTCCCCTGTCATAGTCTGGGCAACCTGGAAACCAGAATGGGTCACCAGGTGGGTCTTTATTGCAGTTTGAGGCTTATGAATTTGGTTTATGAGAAGTTTATTCAGCTGAACTTGCTGGTTAGGGTTTGGCCTGAATTTGCTTAAAGCTGATTTGTGTACAGCACAAACCATCTGGCTGCACATGCTCAAAGATAGAAAAGGAAACGGCTACGACAGAAATGAAGACTACAAGTAATAAAAAGGAACACTTGGGTAAATCTCAAGTTCTACAATGACCTGAAACTCGAGAAAGGGTGACACTGCTTGCTTATCAGATTAATTTAGGAGAGACTTTTATAAGAGTATATCAAGAGCATCTAGAGACAAAGCCAAAGCACATGACACCACACGGCTATGCAAGGGACTGGATGGGTAACAAACTTTATAAACTTATTAGAAAATTATTAGTAGGAAGATGACCAAGGAGAGAACTGCTTAGTGAAAAGAAAACAGTAATGATGCTCAGAACTCAAAAAAAAAAAAAGGTCGTTCCTCCTATCTTTATTCAAAAGGTTAACACTGGCCAGACAATCAGAAGAATAAAAAAATGGAGGTGGGAAAGAGCAGGTTAAAGATCGTGGTGCAAATCAAAGGTTTTCAAACCCTTTAGGCCAGGTGAAACGCACTCTAACAGTTAGGAAACGAGGTGGAGCAATCACTGAGACATTGGTGGCTCTTTCACAGGTCTGAAGGAGTTCTCAGAAGGAATGAGATAAATGCTGTAAGAGTCCACTAAGATGTTTCACCATGATCTCTCTGGGTCTGATCCGACTCATTATTTCTACTAATGACTGGATAGGGAAGACAAAACTCGCTCCAATTAGGAGATTCTGCAGTACTTGGCCAGCAGGATGGACAAGATTGAAAACCACAGGGGCACATTAGAAAAGTGCAAAGATCTGTGTGTAGGTAGGGGTAATAAACTCACAAACACCAGATGAAAACCAGACATTTGTGCCAAAGTCCTGCACACAAGGTTCAGGACCGGATTTTAGCAGATCAAAGACTGAACACTGGTTAGTGTCAAACGATCAAAAAAAAACCCAATTCCAAAACCTTCTGCAGGAAGGTACAAGGAGCGTTTTATGTAAGACACTTCCACAACCTCTTCAGTACAGCAGACTCATAGCTTTATTTGATTTTCTGAAATATTCCTCAGAAGCTGAAGACCAACTCAAGATAACCCTGAGTGGGCCGAAAAAATAATTTGAGACCTAAAACCAGAAGTCACAAGGAAAGAGTAGGAAGTAATGGATTTAAGAGTATTTTATAAGAAGAATGATAAGACTAGACTGTCTAAAACAGTTAAAGAATGTCCATCAAGTAGAGAATATGTTGTAAGAACTCATGAGACAGCATTTGGCAAGTATGGCCTAGGAACAGCTCATCCAATCTATCTACAGAGACGTAGTTGATGACTCGCCTGAAGCCCTTTCTAGTCCTACATTCTACTGTTTCAAACTGCATTAGCAGAGTCAAAATATTTGTATGCCAGACCACACAATTTTATACTTTTTCACTGCAAATGTCCTGCTTTCTTAACCAGTCTGGTACTGACAGGAAAGTGCTCTGAATCTCACATTCATCTCTTCAGCATATTGAGCAGGCTGAGTCATAACCTTCAAAACTAGACAGCAATGAAAACAAATGGCTTCATTTTCACACAGACTTTCAGAGGAAAAAGTTAGGGTTTGCCTTATGTACTCTCACTAAATCATCTATGAGATGAGTGCTCCCTTCTTTAGGGAAGGGGGAAAAAATTATTATTTTTTAACCTGAATTAGAATGGTGAAATTCAGCTTCCTCTGCAGCTCCATCCACGGCATTTGTATGCTCTTCAGGCCTGTCATTTGTCATTGTTCTTCGGATGCTCTGGTACCTAGGGTTGGAAAACTGGACTTTATATATAGTATATGGTAACTATGACCCAATTCTGGCTCCGAGGGAGCCTGCCCATCTTTTCTGCCACGCAGGTTAATATCTATTGACCTCTGATTTCTGCATTAACAGCCTTCTGAATTGCTGACAAACATTATCAGATGTATTATTTTTGGTCACACAGCTTAAGATCACAGGTGGAACACCAAAGCCCTGGAAGCCCACATGCAAGCTGGAAGCAACAGCCACATAAAAATAACCACATAGGGCCAGCTGTGGTAGCAACTGTGGCCTTGTCTCCACGCTCGGTCTCGCAATGGTGAGCGCAGTTCTGCAAGCACACAAAATTCACAGCCACCAAGGGCTGTTCTTACCGGCGATTCAGCTGTTCCATCTGCTGTATGGAATTTGACCTCTGGAGAATCTGTGGGGCTGGGGGAGCTGTGGGTCGCTGCCACGTTGTTGTCCTGTTCACGTGGTCCACGTAAAAAATGCGTCCGTGGCTGTCAATTCGAGCCTCCCAGTCTAAGGAGCAATAAAATACTGTAAACTATGGAGGGCCTGGGGTTTATTCATTTATTTGTTTTAGCTCTGTCACTTTTGTAACCCCATCTTATTGTTTCAAGTCTCTATTTCTCTTTAACAGGATGACTTCAACACAGAGCCTTCTTCCTGAAGGGTTAAGATGGATGGCTTTTTCCTATTTTATCCCATAAATCAAATTCCCCACTATAGGTAAGGTTCCATGGAATCTGCATCTAAAAATTTCCATTCCTTTTTCTATCCTATTTCCCACTAACCAGTAACAGTCCAAGATAATAAAAACCAACAACAACAACAACAAACCCAACAAGCAAAACATCTGTACACTTAGTTTAATTCTCTTGGACTGAAGCAATTCAAGAGTCAGTCTCTGAGGCTTCTTCTTGTGCAAAAGGCCAATGGGTAAATACCAAAATCCTTGCAAAGCTTGACTCCTGCCATTGTTCTTCCCCAGCTAACAGTAACAGTAATAAAATGCCAGTGCTCTTCCTGTGTTTCCATCTACCTATATCAAACGAAAGCAGATCTGCCAGGAAAGATGCTCAATGATAGCATTCCTTCTTATACTAAATGTATGTTCCAGAACTGCCTATTATGCAAATATCATACCAAATTCAACTTTCTGTGTAACTGTAATGCTGCCCACTGATTTTGCAGCAGAAGCTATAGACAGCGCTAGAAATCTGCACCACCCCGGCAGAGCTGAGAGGAAGGCACTGGGATCTTTCCCCAGCCACATCTGACTGTCAGTGCTCAGCAGAAACCTGGTGCATCACAACACCTGGGCCTCAAACCGTAGAGAATTGAGGTCAGAAACACCATCTGCCTAATACCTGCTTGTAAAATGAGCAAGACACAAAGACACAAAGACACAGCTGGGGTCTATGTTGTAGTTGTTGCAGTAGTAGTAGTAACAATAACAACAACGACAATAATAATTATTATTATTACTACTACTACTACTACATAGACATATATATGTATATAAAAAATACTCATCTATACAGACACAGACATGCCTGATTCTTAGACACTTGCAGCTACAGAAAACATGCAAACCATTTAGCACATCAGTTGAAAAACAGTCTTTCAGAGCTCAGGTGTCTAGAGCCTTTCTATATTGCAAGTCTAAGTGAAAGTAGTATCTGCTGATAAAATAAAAACACTCAAGTTTTTTAACCAGAGTTTGTAAACAAAATAAAACACCAAAGTATTCCAGGAAGAACAGAATTGTTCATTGGGAAAAAAAACCCAAAAACAAACAACAAAACAACCCAAAAAAATCCCATCGAACAGTTTACATTGGTGAATTCATTATCCCGCTTCAATGTCAAGCCCTAAACCACTGTATAATAAGTTGGGATTTTTCTTGTGGTGTTTATGCCCAATTCTGACACAGTCACCATTTCTGTAACGTGGTCTTGCAGAAGAAAACGACTTTTGCCTGCATTTAATTTTAAATACACAAGTTTAAGCACTTGGGCAATGGCTTCCAAAGTAAAGCATCCGCATCAGTGTTGCAATGGACAAGGCTATCTTCTGCTATGTTCCTATATAAAGCTATATTCCATCAAATCACTGCTAGTCAAATGTGTTACAAATAGCTTGCTGAATTGCAAAATTGTCATTCATTGAGGTTTTATGGTCAAGCTTTTTTAATTTTTCCCTAGGAACGTAGAAACTGGAGCATATTGTAGCACGTTATAGGCTGAAATACAAGACAAATGTTTAAATTCTTTCTCTTGTTCTTCAACTTAACGTAACACAAAATTGAAAGAAATTCACATATTTTTCTTTCTTACTTCCAAATTCTGGTGGAACAACAAATCTAGGAAATGATTAGTATTAAAGACTTTATTCATGTTAGCAATTGATTTACACGGAGATGGCATTGGGCTTTGACTGTAGAGGGGCGATGTGTACATGCACCGTGCCGTGCACGGCTGTGAAAAACCCAGTAAATGTCAGAAATGTTCAAACACTACACAGCCCAAGCTTCTTCCACTAACACTCCAATAGTTTTTCTAGGTAGTTACTGTAGTGTATAGTTTGCTTCTGAAACCACAGAACTGGGCCAGCTATCTCTGTGCATTTCTGAAATGTATGTCTGCCAGACACAGTTTTGTAAAATGCAAAACTGGTCTATTAGGGTGGCAGTTAATTAACTGGAGGATCTGCACACAGGATTAATCTGATTATAGCAGAGGCAGCAGGGAGCACAACTATATCATCATCCTGGCTTTCCACACACAGTTATATCTGTGTTCTGTTATCAGGCTCCTTCCAGTTACTCGCTCCAATTACAGAGCAAACACAATCCCACACCATACTGGGAAATAGGGATCTGTTCATTTCACACAACAGATCTTAATTCCTGACTCCTTTAAAGTAACAGAGCTTTGCCACAGACTTCAGTGGGTCTGGATTTACCTTGTTTTTTGCATATTTGCTTTAAAGCAATGTTTGCCTATTAACTGTGTACCTTTGGGGGGGGAGGGGGGGGTCTTTTCTTTGAATACATAACACTGGATAGATTTTCACTTCCCAAAGTTTAAGCAAGTGAGTGAGTTCAACAATTGAGAGCAATGTATTTTTCATATGCATTAGAGAAATTACAATTTATATGTTCATTAAGGCTCATCTAACTGTTGCTTAATATCCAGGTTTATTTTACTATAAAATCTTCACTCCGTCTCAAAAAATGCAAAGAAAACACAGACACCTTTAAGCTAATCTGCAGATATGAAAGATGTTGTATATTCCTTTGCAAATCATTACCATGCAAGAAGTATTCAGAGATTTCAGAGTGCTTGACCCCTCCCAGTGCCTCACGAGCACCATCACCTCAGCTCCCTGTCCCTGTGCCGTGCACACAGAAAAGGCAGCACGGTGCCTTCCTGCCCCTGCACAAGTGACACTCAGCAAGTCTGTGTGCACCAGGTGTAATTGTCACAACAACAACACTGCACTTCATCATCATCACTCCTTCACTTCCAACTTCTCAGCTGTTCATTCTCAGTTCCCACATTCAAAAAGGAAATGTAATGAGCTCTCAGTAATGAGACACAGGCAGCTCATCCCCCAATTAAAGTATGGAGAAGCTCACTTGGTGGCAGAGCCTCATCCACCCTCTGGTAGCGGCTAACGTCCTGACGGACCGAAGGCAGAGACCTCAAGGGCTGATGGCCATTGGCGGGAGAACCTGCAATCAAAACACACACAAATCATTTTTTTCAGTCAATGGAAAGTCCTAGAGTTGCCTCTACACTGAGCAAGCTATGTTAAAGCTTCTGCAGGACTACGGTATTTCAGGATATATCTAACATATAGATGTCATCTGTTCTTGAGGTCAAAATAAGTTATGCTGACAGTTTTAGGCAAGTGATTCCTCTGAGATGGCCTGGCCCTGGAAATATCACCTCTGGGATGTGCTGCATCCATCTGTGAGCAGCCAAAGTCAGGGCACGGAAACAACCTGTGCCTGAGCCATATCCCAGGACAAAGCTCCACCTGGGCCCCTCAGAAGCCTTAAGAGTGGGAGGCGAAACTGTCCAGTGTCCTTCTTTGCTGCAGCCAAACTGATCTGCAAAACACGATGCAATCTGACACCTAATAAAGAGCATCCCAAATGTCTAGAAAATGCTGTAAAATATTGACAGTATTTGAAATAAATACCAAAATTATTATTTCCAAACCAACAACCTGTTTATGAAGAGAAGAAATTAATACTCATATATAACCCTTGGTATGTTATGAAAAAGGTGCATTTGGAAACCCACTTGATTGGATACACTTCAGTCCCCAATGAAACTGAACAGATCATCCATTACTAAAGTTGCTTGGAAACAGTTCATTAGGGACACATTTCTACTTTCAGCGATTTTAATGAGGCAGAAAATTCTCAACTGTTAAAATCATTTTAAAATCAGTAAGAGTTTTACAATGTTAACTTGGATATCACATTCCTCTCCTCCCGAGGTTCCAGTGCACTAAGATCCATCTGTACAGAGAAGGAACTGGGAAAAGGAAGATAAAGAGCCTGAAGTTGACCAAAAAATGACTCTTTTTCCTTTCCCCTTTCTTTTGATTACCCTTATGTTTTAATGCTAATATAAAATATTCAAAAGAAAAAAGCCAAATATAAATTCTATTTTGCATTTCATGCTTTTGGGGAGTTTTGTCCCTCCTCATTACCATCTTCATTAGTGAGCAGGGTAATATTGTGGAATTCTTTCCTCCTCTTCATCCTCCTCACTACTCTCCCAAGTATTAAAATACATCCAATTTCAAAATAAACAGGTATTGGATATTTCAGGTTTGGATTTTTCATTAAATCAAAAACCCCCAAGAGTCTCTTGAAGAAATAAATAAATTCAAAGGAACAAAAAAAATCTTGAAAGATAATGAAACCGAGAAATTAAAGATCTTTGTTTTCAGATGTTAATTTTTGCATTTTTTTTTTACTCTCTGCAGTAAGGTCACTTCAGAAAGTGCCTCCTGCAGTTGTTACCTCCAGTAGCTCCTTCGAGCTGTGCCGTGGCACCCTCACAAGCTGCTTGCGCTCCTTCAATTTCTTCATCCTGAGACTGGCTCTGGGCAGCTGCTGCCTGCAGGCTTCTTCTTCTTTGCCAGATTTCTTCTGCCTCCTCTTGGTCCTGCAGTTCACCCGCCTCGGCCTCCTGCGCCTCCTCCTGGGGTAACTGCACCGCAGGCAGAGAGCCGGCAGCGCCCGCAGGGTCCTGCGCTTCGGCCCCCGGCTCCGCTGCGGCTGCCTCGGGGGCACAGGCTCCCTCCTCCTCCTCCTGCGAGGAAAAGGCCGGAGTCTCGGGGAACCTGGCGCTCTCGCAGGAGGAGCAGCGCATTTCCACGGAGGAGCGCCGCACCGTCGCGCTCTCGTTGCAGGAGCTGTCGGCCCCCTCCGCGTCGCTCTCGCCCTCGGGCCGGGTGCTGGCCTCGCTGACGCTCTCCGTGCGGGCCGGGTCGCTCTGCTCGGTCTCTGACGACAGCTGCGAAGGCTCCGACCCTTGGTCAATGGACTCCGTCTCGCTGACGCCCCTTCTGCTCCCACCTGCAGCTTCGGCAGCTCCCGTGTCTGCACTGCCAGGAGGCTGCTCTGCCTCCGGAGCGGCAGGGGACTCGCTGCCAGCCTGCTCTGCTGGTGCTTCAGCCTGAGAACCCTGCAGGCTTTCGTCTCCTTCCTGTGGAGGTGGAAGCTCTGGGAGAGACTCTTGCTGCTCATCAGTTGATGGCAAAGGAGCATCGGAGGCTGAAACCCTTTCGTTCTCTGCAGGCCCTGGCATTACCTGATCCGATGAGGAACTTACATCATTTCTTTCAACATTTCTGGTAGCACCATTAAGCATTACTAAACCGCCGTCGTCTTCCAAAGAAGATGGAAAACCCAGGTCTTGATGTAGCTCGTGCTCCTCTTCATCTGAGTCGATGTGAAGCATAGCGTTAAGTCTTGTGTCAGTAGGGAAGCTGCTCCTCAGTTTTGGGGAGGCTCCACGTGGACGGTCACCACAGGCCGATGTCCCTGGTCTGGGATGGTTATTGTGTTCTATTGCATCGAGATAGTCATTGAGTGAGTCCTGGCGGCCTCTGGGAGGGGATGATCTCGAAGCACCAGAGGTCAGCTCATCCTGGTCTGTCTCCAGAGTCCTACTAGTCCTTAAAGAGTGTCTCAGGATTGTGTCTCCAGAAGATTCCTCAAAGACTGGGCCATTGGAACACACTGTGGATGTATCGTGATGTCCTGCTGGCATGTCCTCGTCATCAGAGGGGCTCCCCAAGTCTCCATTCACAGAGTTGGTTCCTAGCAAAGTGCCAACTGTTTCTGGTGAAGCATCTGCAGAGACAGAAAGACTGAATGTGAAACACCAAGCAGCAACACACAGTTCATTTCCTGTACTTAAATTATATAAAAAATACACATCCTTGAAGATGCTTGCTTATTTCAGTCAAACAGCTAAGGGAAGAAAATTCAATCAAAAGAACAGAGGCATCTACAGTGTTGGAACAGCAATTACAGAATTTTCTCTGTGTAAGTCTATACTGTTTTGTAGGATATAGAAAATTTAAGGGGTGTGAAGTATTACTTTAAAGGATTCCCATTTTGCTTTCAAAAGACAGAGCACTGCCAAGCATAAAATGCGAATCATAAGCAGATTCAATTTAGAATCTATCCAACAAAATCAAAAACAATATGCTAAGCGTTGGTGGTTTTGGAATTACTATCTCCAAAGCAGTACCCACCATATCTAAATTTTGAATCCCAATAGAAAAAGTCTGTAGTAGGGGGACCGTACACAAATGAGGAAGTGTATTACGTCCTCAACGACAGAAAATCCTAGGCATAGAAACACACAGAAACTCTCTCCATCCGACTGTCTGGAGAGCCAGAGCGCTGACAAATGCTCACCTTCGTGAACAGAAGATGTGATTTCCACTTTGAATTGGAGATACCCACTAACATGATCAGCTGGGAGCCTTCTGCCAAGATTATAGCTGAGAACCTGGTCTCTGCAAAATCAAAAATACTGGTTTTTTAAAAGTTTTGCTGGTTTCATGTCTCCAGTATTTAATTTTTATTATGGTCTTAAAATTAGCCACATACTCCAGTTTGCATGGAAAAGCACAAACACCAATAATGGTATAAAATATCTTTAGTTAACAGATAAAGCAGCCTAAAAAAGTACGTTTGATCAATTCCAAATACAGATTGTGCCCCACCAATTCCTATACATCCCTAAATATCTTAAGTTCTAAAGAAATCAAACTGCAAAGATTCCTCTCCCCTAACCTCCTCCTTTCCCCAACACAAAATACTTTATAATTAACAAAACCTTTCTGCCCCCTTGTGGTTTTTACTACGTACAAAAGTCACAGACAGTTTCTTCGTATTTTTTCACATTCAACAAAGCACTTCTGCATTCTGATTTAGAAAAGCTATTAATGCTTGAATTTATCTTCAAACGTTCTTAAGAGTTACTGAATTCAGTGGGGCTCAGACTAGATTAGACACTTGTATCAGCTTGAGACTTTGGATCAGATCCCAGGCTGTACATTCTTATTTAGGCACAGCCAGAATTCACAGTCCCAGCTCCCCTCAGCACAGCTGGGACAGCTGAAGGAGGAAGAGGGAGCTACTAAAGACCTCCACAGGAAATTATTGTTATTTATGCACATAACTTTATACCGGTATAAACACCTCTCCTTTAATGGGAGCACTCCTACTGCAAAATAAAACAAATGCAGTTACTACTGAAATAAGCTGCAGCAGTTCACATAAACTTTTAGGGAAAAAAAAAAGCCCTGAGTGGACTAGCAACCTCCCCTCCCCATGTTCTCTGTAGCCCACAGGACACCAAATCACTGCAGTCATGTCTCCAGGATCTGTCACAGATTCCTTACTCTGTACTCCAACTGCAACTCCTCAGTCAGACATCTGAGGTTTCCAGTTTTTATAAAAAGTTTTATATTATTCCAGGCCACTTGAGAAGCCACAACATGAAAAATGCCTTCTCTGTATTCAGCTTAATCAGTTCTAGATGATTCTCATGCTCATTTATCATGTTTTCTAGGAAATTAAAAGCCACTGACCATTTCTTCACACAAACTTGTGAGCTATGACTATAGCTAGAAGTGGGGCAGAATTTATGTAAAAGTGGCTGGTTCTGGATTTCACCTTTTCATTCATTAATAATCATCCTTGACATTACCAAAATGATGGTG
>VZTA01012238.1:14685-36359 GCA_013398855.1 Mohoua ochrocephala | reverse complement strand
ATCACAGACCCCGCCCCCTACCGGCACCACCCCAAACAGGCCCCGCCCCCTCCGCCGCCGCGTCCATCCCCGAGGCCGAGCCGCCACTTCCCCTCCCGGCAGCCCGTTGCGCTCTCTGATTGGTCGAAGTGGCCGCCGCTCAGCGCTCTGACCAATGGGCGAGCGGAACGCGAGGCGGGGGGGCGGGCGCTTCCCTCCTTCCGGTCGGTGCGGTGCCGTCGGCGCGGCCTGAGCGGGGGAGGCAGCGCCGGGATCGGGATCGGCACCGGGATCGGCACCGGGATCGGGGCCGGCTCCGGCACCGGCACCATGTTCCGCCGCAAGCTCTCGGCGCTCGACTACCACAACCCCGCCGGCTTCAACTGCAGGGGTGAGGGGCTGCGGGAGGGGCCGGGCGAGGCCGGACGGGGCTCGGAGCAGCCGGGGACAGCGGGAGGTGTCCCTGCCATGGCAGGGGTGGGATGGGATGGCCTTTAAGGTCCCTTCCCACCCAAACCATTCCATGATTCCATGGCTGAAGCTCATCCAGAGGGAAAATATCGCAGCCGGGCTTTGAGGGAGCAGCGCTGCCCCGGAGCTGCCCCTGCTCTGTGCGGGGTCTGTCACAGCGTGATGGTGGCAGCCCGTCCCAACATCCCTGTGGGAGCCACAGCCTGGGAATCGTGGGATTCCAGCTCCCAAAGAACGGGATTTTGGGTCAGCAAGCGAGAGGAGTCAACAGGGAAGGGAAAAAAATGCGCAGCCGCAATGTTTGTGTGGTGGTTTTTTGGGGAGGAATTGGGGTTAATGTTACATGTGTCGTGTTCGTCCAGAAAACAGAGTTGGAAACTCAATTTCTCTGTTGTTTTTTCACCTTTTTTTCTTTCTTTGCTCGATAAGTTGTAATTATATTCCCAATAAAACCAATCTGTTGGCTGAGGCGTTTTAATGAGGTCGGTCAGCTACAGGCAGTTTGAATAATGAAAAACGCTCAGGGTTGGTTTTTGGGCAGAGAATACACAATTTTAGGGGTTTTTTTTATCTATATCTATGGGGTTTTAGTGGTGAAAGTGCTCAGAGGCATCGAGATTTGTATGAATTGGATCAAAACCGAAGACAGTGGTTAATTCCAGCTTTGGTCCCTCCTCCCCACAGATGAAACAGAGTTCAGGAATTTCATCGTCTGGCTCGAGGACCAGAAAATCAGACACTACAAGATCGAGGACCGAGGCAATCTGAGGAACATCCACAGCGATGAGTGGCCCAAATCCTTCGAGAAGGTACCTCCTCACCCCGGGCAGGCCGTGGTGGAAATGATCCTTCACAGCTGCTGTAGCTGTGGAATGGGAATAACTCGGGAGGAATTTGCCCTGTGGATGAACTCTTACATTTTTAGGAGTTGAAATGTGTTCTCCAAGCCAAATTTGGGGAGTTTTATCAATGCTTTCCCTCCCTGAGTGTCCCTCCTCATCTGGTTTGGGGTTGTTTTTTCCTTTGCCTGATTTGATTCAGCTCCTGAAGCACAAAGACTCGCTGCAAATAAACACATTTTTGTCTGGATTAACACTTCTCCTGTACCAAAAGGAGGTGGATGAGGCTCCTGCAGGCCTTGCCAGCACGTGGGGGGAAAAAAATTCCTGCAGCTCATCCCTGCGCCTCCTGTCACTCCAGATGGATTTTCTGGATCCACACGGACTTTGGGTGATCTCCTTTGTGCTCCTGAACGTTTGCAGTCACCACCAGCCTCTCCAGCTCTTCCTCTTGGTTCCCATTGCCCTTCTCTGTCATTCCCAGTGCCCGTTCATCCCACTTTTTTTTTTCCCCCCCTGGAATCACTTGCTGTGCTCACTGCCCGGGAGCTTCAGTGCTCAGGAACCTGAATCGTTCCGATATCCTGGAATATGGAAATATCTGGAATTCCTGGCAGCTGCTGCTGTTGTGGTGTCAGTGGTGCCTTTCCTGGCTTGGCCAGGTTGTCCTCTCCATAATTTCCAGGGAATCCCTGCTTTCCAGCCCCTGGAAAGGGCAGCATCCTTGGCCCTGCTGCTGGAGCAGAGGCTGTGTGGCCACTTCTGTCCCTCCAGCGAAGGGACACTGTGGAATGTCACCACGTCCTGGGTTTTTGGGAGCCTTGGCAGCAGCCAGGGCTGGCTCTGGGGTGTTCTGGGTTCAGGAGAGCACGGGCAGAACCTCAGCCTGGTTTTGTCCTCTCTTGTACACAACCCCTAAGGAAGGGGAAATGATTTCTCCTGTTGCTCCAGGGAATTTGTGGAAGCCTTCGGTGGCTTCACTCCAGGCGGGAGGTTCTTGTTACAATTCGTTCCCCCTTCCCTTGTTCCATTTGCTCCGTGGCGTGAGCAGAGAGCAAAGCAAGGCTGTTTTGGCTTCTCTGGGTGCGGTGTGCCAATCAAAAACATCCATCAAAAAGAAAATTCCACTGCCAGGCGTCAGGCTTGAGCTGGAGGTGGGTTGGGACGCTCCCGGCACGGAGCGGGAATTTCACAGTGACACCTCTTGCTAATTAATATTTCCTGTGGGAAAGTGACTGCTCACACAGCATTTCTGTGTGCTCCCAACCGATCCATCCAGGTCACTGAAACCCGTTTGTTTTGTTCCCTCTTCTTTTTGCTCCCCAGTACATGAAGGATGTGAACTGTCCCTTCAAAATACAGGAGCGACAAGAAACGGTGGATTGGCTGCTCGGCTTGGCTGTGAGGCTGGAATATGGAGATAATGGTAGGAGGGAATTCATTTAATGTCCCAAAACGGGAGGGAAATGGGGGTTTCTGATGGATTGCACAGAATCCCAGGGTGGTTTGGGTTGGAAGGGACCTTCAGGATCATCCAGTCCATGGGCAGGGCCACCATCCACTATTCCAGGTTGTTCCAAGCCCTGTCCAACCTGGCCTTGGACATTTGCAGGGATCCAGGGGTGGCCACAGCTTCTCTGGGAACCTCCAGGGCCTCCTCATCCTCCCAGCCAGGAATTCCTTCCCTTTGGTTTGGAGGTGCTTTTGCAGCATTCCCAGTGCAGGGTCGCTCCCTCTGTTCCCTGGAGCATCCATTCCCTGTTCCATTTCCCTTGGAGCCGGTTTCACCTCAAACCTTTATTGTCAGAGACCTGCTGTCCCCCTGTGCTTTGGGGCAGCTCCATCCCCTGCAGTGTCCCCACTGCAGTGTCCCCACTCCCAGCCTGGGAGTGTCCCCACTCCCAGCCTTCCTGGGAGCTTGGCTGGAGCTGGGAATTTTCGGGCGAGGAGCCAAATGTGTCGTCTCCTCCTTGAAGTCTTCCTGGACTTTCCTGCTCTTTTCCCTGGAGAATCAGAGAGAGATTTGGATTGAAAGGAACCCTGTGAAGACCTTCCAGCCCAACCCCCTGAGCAGGGACACCTCCAAGCAGGCCAAGTTGCTCCAAGCCCCACCCAGCCTGACCTGGAACACTTCCAGGGAGGATGTCCTGCACTCGTGCAGGTGCCTCAGGAAGCGCTTCAGCAAGTCGGGGTTTTCCTTCAGCTGGGAGAGCAGCTTGGAGGTCTTGCAGGAGCATCCATCCTTCCTGCCAGATCTCTGGAAAGCACAGGGTGACAGCATGGTGACAGGGACAGAAGGACCTCAGGCCTGGCTGGGCTGCCCCGAGCTGGATTCCCAGCTTGTGTGGGAATCGTGGGATGGTTTTTGGGTTGGAAAGTCCCTTAAAGCCCATCTCATTCCAATCCCCAGGAATGCTCAGCCTCTCCTGGTTTTCTCCTCGTGGCCCAGCCCCACCTCTGCCTGCCAGGGCCGGGCAAACTCTGGGAAGGCCCTTCCTTGTCCCCGTGGCCACCTGGCACCACCCTCCTGCCCCCCTACCCCCTCCCTCACCTTCTTCCAGCAGCTCCTGGCTTTCCTGCAGAGGGAACGCCCAAGGAAAACCCCCGGGAGCAGCAGGCACAGGGCTGGGATGCTCCAATACAGCAGCTCTGGCGTGGCCATGCCCTTGTGGGCAGTGCCCTTCTCCTCCAGCTCCAGGGGAGGCACATCCCACACCAGGGTGGCCCAGGAGGGCCGGCAGGAGCGGCTGCTGCTGCTGCGGGGGTAGAAACAGCTGAGCCCGAGGGCCACGAACAGGAGCTGCTCCAGGCTGGGCATCCCGCTGGGATCCCCCCTCAGGCCATCCCCGGGTGGCACCCGGAGCTGTGCGGGGTGGGGACGTGAGCTGTCACCCCCCATTCCTGTCACCAAACAGGCTGTGATGTCACAGTGCCTCCAGGCCGTGGGTGGGGACACCTTTCCCTTCCTAAATCCGTGGTAAAGTTCTCATCCAAATCCAGACGATGCCAAAAGCACATTTCATTCCTTTCAAAAAGACAAACCACAATTTCACGTGCTCGTTTCCACCCCACCTCTTCTCTTCAGCTCCCCTGGGACTGGAGCAACATCGCTGCATTTGATATTTTGTTTCTGGATATAGCCAATCCCGTTGATATTTAGCTATTTATCCCCTTCTCCCCGTGGGATTGCCTTTATGAGAACTTCCTCTGGAGTGCATTGAATGCATTATATTTAGCAGTGCATTTATTCAGAGAAGTTATTTTTAGACCCCTTTTTTTTGTTGTTGTTTTTTAACGAGGAGTAGATGTGGAACCTTTGGGAACTAGGACAGGGTTATGGAAAAGTGGAGTTAAATCTCCCCTGTCACCAGCAGTTCCATCTCCTCGTGGAGAGAGTGGGAACACAAATTGAATTACTGGTGGCAAAACAACAACAGCCAAAGTGCTGTTTTTCCATTCCCTTTAATTCCTGCAGGGCTGAGCTCTGCCCGGGACAGGGATGGGATATAAATCCCTGTGATCTGATTGTCACTCCCTCATGATGGGCAAAATGAGCTGCCTGTTCCTTGGGATGGTGTGAAAAAGGAGGAGTCAGGAGATCCCATCTTCCAAAAGCTTGGAAAAACCCCCTGTGTGGGCTCAGCCGGGTGCTGTGAAACAAACCCTGAGCTGGAGATGTTTTATTTGCTCATCAGGACCCCGTAATTTGTGATCCCTGTGCTCCTGCTTGGGGCAGAGGGCCCTGGCAGTGGGGCTGATGGGTTTTAAAGGTGGCAGATGTGGGAGCTGCAGCTCGTTCAGCCTTTTGGGGTGAGGCTGTGCTCGAGGGCATCCTGCCCTATAGAAAAACCTGCAGCAGGCTCCGAGGCTGCCCCTGGATTCTCCCTGCAGATGGGGGAGCTCTTAGGGCAGCTCACTGGAGTGGCAGCTTTGGGATGATTGATGGGGAGCTCCAAAATCTCAGTTTATAAAGCCACGAGGCTCTCGGGCAATCGCCACACCCCAAAAATCCAGCTGGAACACCACAGCTCCGTGGCAAACGTGGAATGAGTTCTCTTTGCCATTAGCTCTGACCACCTCTGCGTTTGCTTCCTCCTTTTGCAGCTGATAAATACAAGGATTCCACCCCTGACGGTGCTAAAAACACTGAGAACACAGCGAAAAATGCAGAGCCACTGATTAACCTGGATGGTGAGTGTGCCACAACCTCCTGGGTGGGAATGTTCTCCACGGCCTGTGTGTTCCTCAGACTGGAAGTTGGTTAATCCCATGATGGAGGTTCTTTAAAGCCCCCATTTCGAGCTTTAGGAACGCAGAGAGCTGAACGTTTTTGCTCTGTAAGTCATAATTGCTTCCTGTAGGTGAGGGAGAAACTGCAAGATGCCTTAAAAAATAAAAATATCCAAGGAAAACGTGATGGCAGGCTGGGTACTTCCGTGCTGTCAGGAGTTTTGTGTTGGCTCAGTCTTCCCCCAGCTGTTCCTGTCATCATCATTTTAATTTTTAATTTATTTTTTTTCCTCCCCTGCTAGGCACAGTCACAATAAATGGAAGTGCTGGGGAAGAGCTGCTAAAATCACCCCTCAATCTTCCAAGTCTTTTTCCATTCCTTCACCTCCAGAAAGGCAGGATTCCATCCTGCCCTCGAACCAGCAGCAGAGTTCTGCTCTGCAGGGGTAAAAATACACAAAAGTCAATATTTGCCTGTAATTGGCTTTGTTTTCAAGACCCCACCTGTTCCTGCAGCCCAGTGCTGATCTCTCTGTAGCCAAATTCTTTTCCTCCCTGCTGTGTTATCCATGGCCTCAGAATCATGGAATTAAGGTTGGGAAAACCCTCTGAGATCACTGAGTCCAACAATGAACCCAGCAGTGCCACGTTCACCTCCAAATAATGTCCCCAAGTGCCACATCCTTGATTTTTGAACATTTCCAAGGGTGGTGAGGAGTTACCTTTGCCCATCCCTTAGGAGCCATCCAATACCATTGAGCCAGGAAGCAGATTCTGCCTGCTGGAATCAGTTAAACCAAAATAAATTATCGTTTCTTTTTAATGCTAATCTTTATTTCTTCCAGTGAATAATCCTGATTTCAAGGCTGGAGTGATGGCTTTGGCTAACCTGCTTCAGATCCAGAGGCATGATGATTATTTGGTGATGCTCAAGGTGAGTTTCACACTTTTCCCCACCTCCTTTTTTCCTCCTTTTCCCCAGTGCCTGCTGTGTGTTCACAGCTCGAGGTGCAGTTACTGCTAAATACCAATTTTTAGGCAAAAATAGGAAAAAAAAAAACCCCATCTCTCTGTGTCTTTTCGAGCAGATCAGAACACAGAAGATAAATCATGGAAATTCATGCAGGGAGAATTATCCTGGTAAACGATTTTAGCTGAGTTCCTTAAGGATCATCCTCAAAAAGGAGAAGGTTCTGTCCCAGTGCTGGAAATTAAGAGGAACTCGAAAATACAGAAATGAATGATGCCAAGGATGTTTTAAAACAACGTCCAAGGGAGGAGCCACAGTTAAAAGTTTCCTTTTCCTTTTGCTCCTGTGAACTGTTTGCTCCTTGTCATTATTCATTTTCATTTCATTTTGGCAATTAATGAATGCTTTTAAGTGCCCTAAATAGGCTGATTCATTTTCTAAACCATCTCTTTTTATGCCTTTAAGAAAATTTCTGACTTTCTGGTGGAACTGAAAAGATTTTGGGTCAAAACCAGACTGTGGGTTTTTTTTAAAATAAAAAGCACATTATTGATGAGAGTTTCACAATCCCGAGTTCCTACTTGACCGTGTGGGAATAAATTTAGTTTTGTTTGGCATTAAAATCAAAGCTGAAAGGAAAAAACAAAACCAACCCTCAAAGTTCTGTTCATGGCAATAGTTGTGATATTTGCTGAACTTATTTTGGAGAAACCAAAAGCTGGGGGGGTATTGAAGATTATTTAGTTTAAGTCTGTAACTCTTGGAAGAGTATTATGGGAATTTATAAGGGTTTCTGAAGGAATTCTCAGCCTGCAGTTATTCCATCTGGGTTTTTTTTTCCCCCTCCTTCTCTCCAATATGGTTTCCTCCTTTCCCTTCCCAAAATATCCTCCTTCAATCTTTAAGGAGGGTGGAGCTCTCCTACATCAACCCCCTATGAAAAAAACCACCTCAAAACCCCATAAAAAATGAGTGAGAAGGGAAATCAGGGAGGGAGAGGAGACCCTGGGAATGGGGATGTTGAGGATTCTCAGCGTGAACGAGCTCAGCTCTTCCCCAAATCCCTTCAGATCTTCTCCCAGGGCTGGCAAACTTTCCTGGGTGCATCAGTGTGTGTAATTCTGCATAAATGCATTTACATTTCTCTCACGATTTCCACTTTTCTGGTTTGGCTTTTTTTTTTTTTTTTTCTTTCTTCAGACAGATTTGGGCAAAAGCAGCCTGAATTTTCTTGCTTTTCATTCCAGCAAGAGTAGATTTCCCTGCAGCGAAATTCCACGCTGTGGGAACAATGCAAAGCTGCTTTTGGGGGTTGAGATGATGATGTGAGAAGGTGGCAGTCAAACTCTTTAATTTTCCACCACAATCAGTAGGTTTGCAGGGAATTTCTGATCCCTATCCAGGCTTGGCCACTCAGGAGTGGATGTTTTGGGGACCACAGACACGTGGCCAGCGTGAGCAGAGATTTAGATCCCATTTTCCATCATTTAAATCCGGCAAGTTGGTCAGAGAGCATCTGTGGGACACAGTTGGAAATCCATTTCCTAATGCCAAAGGCACTTGGAATTCTCTTCCACGAGCTCTGGTTTCATTACTGGAATGAAACTCTTCATCAAATCATTCCTTTGTCCAGGCCACTTCCTTCAGGGAAAGATTTCCTGAAGCATTTCAGGGGCAACTTTTTGGTATCAGCTCAACTTTAATCGTGACCAAAAACTGGGAGAAATCCTCGGGGGGGAGCTGCTTCTGTCACATTTGGCTGCTCGTCAGGCAGAGTCTGGGGAATGTGTTTGACAGAGCCAGTTCTTCTTTCCTGTGGAAATCTGCCTGCTTGGTGTTCCTGCAGTTATTTTTGGAGGCATTTGGAGCTGTGGGTATCAGGAGCTGGTAGCTCTGATAGGATTTCACCCCCTCTGCCTGAGCCAAGGGGAAACAGATGAGCCCCAGGATTGTCAAAAGTCGAGGCTGCTCTTGTTCCCGAGGCTAAAATGAATTCCTTTCTGCTCTCAGTCTTTTCCAAGCCTGCCTGGGAAGCTTTGCTCCAGGTTTCTCTGCATTTGGGAGGTGGTTCAGCACCTCCTAAAAGATGCTGGCAGCAGGATTTCCTTCCCAAGGCAGCATTTCCTTCCCGGAGAAGCTGCGTTGCTGCCGAGTTAAAGGTGTCAGAAGTCAGCAAAATGAAATTGGTGCTGCTGCTTTGGGGTTGTGATCAGCTCCTTTTGGAATCATGGATTTTTTTTTAGGTTGGAAAAGACCTTTAAGTCCTTGAGCCTGACCATTCTCCCAGCACTGCCAAGGCCACCACTGCCACGTGTCCCCGAGTGCCACATCCACACGGCTTTGAAATCCCTCCAGGGGTGGGGACTGCACCACTGTGAAACCCTTTCCAATGCCTGTCCACCCTTCCCATGAAGAAATTTCCCCTCCTATCCCATCTAAACCTCCCCTGGCACAGCTTGAGGCCGTTTCCTCTCGTCCTGTCTCTTGTTCCCTGCGAGGAGATCCCGACCCCCACCTGGCTCCTCCCTCCTGTCACCTTCCCGAGCCTCCTTTTCTCCAATAATCCCAAGATTTTCAGGCCATTCCTTGTATTTTGCAGCTTCTGGCCCAGCAGTGGCAGGAATGAATGGTGTGAAATCCATGTCCCTGTCACTTCTGGTTCAGCTGCCTCCCACACCCTGGGTAAGATCCGACGTGCCGAGATTATTCCTGAATGGAAAAGTTTAAGGGCTGGAAGAGTTCTCCAAAAAAACCCAAAAATCCTTCACAAAACTGGGCTTGAGGTTATAATTTTGGCTCCTTTTCCCTTTGGAATGACTGAGGAATGCATCAAGAGGTGAATTCATTCCTGTCCCCCTTTTTTCCATGTTTTTCCCAGGCAATTCGGATTCTGGTTCAGGAGCGCCTGACGCAGGATGCCATAGCCAAGGCCAGCCAGTCCAAGGAGGTTTGTACCCCCATTGCCTGTGGCCAGAGTTAATTATTCCATGTTAATTAATGCAGATAAACATCTGTCCCCTCAGTCCAAACCAGTTCTGTTCCAACATTTCACTTAGGAGAGGGGAGGAAGCTCCCTTTATCCCAAGTGTCCTGATTCCAGCAGATCCAGGGGATTATGGAGAGCACGACACAAAACTCCTTTTGTTCCATTTGAATACAAAAATACCTGTGGGAGAAATCATGGAATGGCTCTTCCCTGAGTTGTTTTCCAGAGGATTTTCCTGACTGTTCAGTGCAGCAGGCCCGTGGCGTGAGGAGAAATGCACGACCTGGCTTTTCCTTGGAATTAACAGCCCTGGCTGCATAAAGAGGTTCAGACATTCCTTGGATGGAATGTTTTGCTTCACGTGGGCACCTCGTACGTGTTCGAGGAATGGGAAGCTGGAAATCCAACTCCTCCCTCCCCTCTTCCCCCCCAAAAAAGGAGTGGTGAAGGAAACTTCTGCCCTTGAGCTCAGATTTTGAGGAATTCTTTGCTAACCACGAGCTGTCTGCTGGAAAGGCGTTCCAGGGGATGCCTGTGGCTTTTCAGTTTGGGATTTTCTTCAGCATTCCTCTTCTCTCCAGCATTTGAAAGAGCTGGGAAAAGCTGGGAAAGGCTGGGAAAGGCAGCCCCACCTGCCCTGCAGGTGTATGAGCACGAGCATCCCTGCTACAGCAGCTGGATCTGCTCAAAGAGCCCAAATTCCTGCATTATTTTTGGGCAGCTGCTCACAACAATCCTTGATTGATTGATTGATTGATTGATTGATTAATTAATTATCATCACCCTGCTGATGGTGCTTTCCAAGTGGGAATCACAGGTGCTCCGAGTTGCTGCATTTGCCAGAAGCACTGGAAGGGTAAATCCAAGCTTTGGACTTGTAAATCCATAAAACCTTTCAAAGAGCAGGAGAACAGGGAAGCAGCTGAGCCTCTTGTCTTCATTTGAGGTTCTGTAACGTTCATAAAAAGCAGCTTTTAGTCGTTGTTTTCATAGCTGCACAACAGGGATGCAAATGAGATTTTCTTGGAGGAACAGGGAAATTTTTTTGCCCTGCCAGGGAATTTTTCATTTCTGATAGGTCCTCAAAGCATCAGCAGGGCTGAGCTGTCTCTGTCTGTGCCACAACCTGATTTTCCTCAGGAATGCCACATTCCAGAGGGGGTGGAGAAAAAAGGGGTGGTCAGAAGTGGGAAAATCTGTGCCAGGATGGGCCATCAGCATCATCACGTGCCAGGGGAAAGGAGGAGATCTCTCCAAAGCAGAGAGGATGGCTGGGTTGGGAGTAAAGAGAAAGGGAAATTCCTTTTGTTCTTCAGTTTTCTGACAGATTTGTGAATGGCCAGAACTCAGTGCAGCGTTCATAAATCAAATTTTTAGGGAATGAGGCTGGAAATGAAGTTGTCTGTGTAGTTCCAGATCGAAAAAGCTCTTTTTTTAAACAAATTTATTCCCTCTTCCAAGCTGCTGCACAAAGAATCGTGAGCTTGTTGTATTTATAGGGTGGGCTGGGGGAGAGGGGATTCCAAAGGCAGCTCCCCAAAAAGGATCAAACTCAAGGAGTGTGGGAAGAAGGGATTGGTGAGGAATTTGCTGCTGCTGGAGGAACCTTGGGGAATTCATCCACAAAGAACTGGGAGGGGGAAAAAAAAGACAAAAAAAAAGGACACAATTTTTTCCTGCTCGTGTGGCTCGAGAACACCCCAGGCTTGCAGGGAGCTCTTTGGAACCTGAAGTACAAACCTCATTTCTTTAAAAATCTTTAAAAATATCAGGAATTCTGATATTTTCTGGACTCTTTCCCAAGTGGCTTCAGTGGCATTTTTATCACCAATTTTTCCAGTGGAGATGGATTTGTAGGATTGCAGTCGAACGTGGGTTTTACTCTTAAAAACCACGGGAAAACCCCACTTTTTGCAGATGAGTTGCAGCCAGCAGTTTGTGTTTCATGTGTCTTTTGATCAACTCCGATTCTTTTTTATTTTTCCCTCCCACGTGTGTAGCAAAAAAAAAAAAGCCTTTAAAGGAAATTTTCTCTGTCTAAAAGCTTTACACCCCCATGGCTGCAGACGTTGATGGTGTTGAACCCCGATGGTTTCGCTGTGCAAAATGCAAAGTATTTGGCAAACATCAAAAAACCCCAACTTCCTGAGGGCAGTAAAAGCCAAATCCTCAAATTTGAAATATTTCAACCTAATTTGAAGTGCTTTTTGGAGCTCCCTGAGTTTAATGATTTGCTGTGACCACCCCTCTGCAAAGGCAACAGAGCAAAGCTTAGAAATGACCACTTATAAACTTTGCCTCTGGGTGTTTTAAAAGTGGAAAATGTTTAGAAAATAGAAATATTTTGCTTTTTTCCTCAGCTTAACACTCGAGCAGCTGCTCCTGGGGATGTTGTGAGCTCAGCAAAAGTCGATTGCAGAGAATCCTTGCAGCTCTTTGCGATCAGCCTGGCAGCTGTTGAAAGGCAGAAGTTTTGAAGAAAGCCCAGTTTTGTTTTTTTCCTGGGAAGCTGCTGGATTGGGGCATGGCTCCCAGCCCTGCTCTTGGCCTTTTAAGGATTGAATGCAGGGCTCTGTGTATCCAACGGGGGATTCTGAAGAGGGAAGGTTTTTTTTTTCTTTAACACCGCTCTGGGTTTGGTGTTCAGGGACACAAAGGGAGTTGTTTGATCGACCACGGTGACTTTTCAAACTCAATCACACATTTCTATACAATCAAACACCCTGGTTCCCCTTCCAGTTACCTGCTGTAGTTGGATTTTATTAACCAAACCTCTAAAATGACTTTTTTAACATCTTTTCTCTTTTTTTTTCCCCCTTTTCCAGGGTCTGCCTGTTGCTCTGGAAAAGCACATCCTCGGATTTGACACGGGAGGTGAGCACTGCTCCTAAATGGGACTTTTAAATTAGGAATGTTTGCCTTTGACAGAGTCATTACTGTCAAACCCACAGCTGATGTGGACAGTAAAAAACCCCGGAGTGGAAAGAATTCCTCCCTCCCAGCTGGTTATTTACGAGCACTCCTGAGCGTTTTGGGTTTGGAACAGCAGAGCCCAAATCCAGGCTGCTTGGAATCTGTTTAAACAACAGCTTTTAAAGGCAGCCCGAGGAATGCATCCCGCTGTTTGTAAATCCTGCTGCTACCAGCAGAGGACAGCTGTGCTGCTTCCATGGATTTCAGCTGCCTCTTTTCCCTAAAATCCCATCGAGGCAGCTCGAGTTGGCGTGACCTGATGGATTATTGATAAGGAGCAGCCGGGTGACCCGGGGCTCCACGGCTCCGGCTTCGCTTCGGCTCCACGTCACCTAAATCACTCTCGGAATGTTTCACACCAACCTCGGAGTGGGAGGTTGGAATGAGATGATCTTTAAGGTCCTTCCAGCCCAATGATTCCCTCATTCCCTAACCCTGGGCTGCAGGGAGCTGAGGAAAGTTTGGAGGCCACCCCAAAGAGCAGTGGGGAAAGTTGTTCCCTATTTCCAGCCTGGAAACCGCCAGCAGGAACCAAGTGCAGAGCGTTAAAACTTCCTTAAATCCCTGCTGTGAGCTGAAAAGGATGGCTAAAATGATGGCTAAAATGATGGCTAAAATGATAAAATGATGGCTAAAATGCAGACTCCTCTCTCTCTGCCCCTCCCCAGATGCTGTGATCAACGAAGCTGCCCAAATCCTCCGCCTGCTGCACATCGAGGAGCTCCGGGAGCTGCAAACCAAAATCAACGAAGCCATCGTGGCTGTCCAGGCCATCATCGCTGATCCCAAAACTGACCACAGACTGGGGAAAGTGGGGAGATGAAGGGAGGAGAAGCTTTTTAGCCCCGTGTGTGTGCTTAGTGCAGTTAGGAACCACGTGCAGCTCCCGCTCCGGCATGCAGCTCGAAATGGGCTCGGTTTGCCCCCTTTGGAAAGCAAACGGGAAATTGAATTCTGACTTCTGATGAATTCCCAGGTTTTTTTTCTCTTGAAATAAATGAAATTGAGGAAAACAGACAAATTGTTCTGGTGAGCTGTGAGTTGGCAAATAGGACTTTTTTTTTTTTTTTNTTTTTGGGTTGGTTTTTTTTTTTTGTGTGTTTGGCTTTGTGTGGGAATGTTACATAAAATCTTCTTTTCCTGAGGTCCTGCCCTAGGAACAGCTTGCTCCTGGCTTTGCTTGCTCCTTCTCCGTGCTGAAACATCCCCCTGCCACTGAAATAGTGAAAAAACCGAATCCAAAGGGAAACTTAAACCAACCTTTTTTATTCTTTTTATTATTCAATTATTGAAGTAACCTAGAAAAAAGTGAAGCATTACAACGTAACTGGTAGTTCTGAACACGTATCGGTCTACACTGGGCAGGTCTAGGAAGGCACTTGGAAGACCCAACCGAGCAGGAACAGATCAATTCTAGCATATTCTTCTAATATAAATACTAAAAGACATGCATTGGAGGCAGTGGTGAAAACACAGGAATCATCCTCTGGAAAATCTTCGATGCCTTTGCCACGTCCTGTCCCCATTTTGTGCAGGATTTTGGAGCACGCACAGTCTCTGTCTTCAGGGCTCTTGGTTGTTTAGACCCAGCAATTTACTGCAGCCAAAGCTTCCCGTAGGCACTGGATGTTTTTTGGGGGTTTTTTTTGGGATAAAAGGACCTCTCGGTCAGATTGTCAAAAACTATGAAAGACGAATCCATTCTTCTTCCAATAAAATAAAACACTGGAGTTAAAAAAAAAACCAAACCAACAAACTACATTTTAAATCTCCTTGCATGAGCAAGAGTTTGAATCATGGCTTGAGCTTCCCAGGACCCTTTTTTTGGGTTTTTTTTTTTGGTGATATCTCAACGTTTTCCACTTGGTAAAAAAAATACAGTAGTAAAGTCTTGAGGTATAACTCTACAAAATACTTGAAAATCTTTTGCAGGAAAGCAGGGCACTTCATTGGCCTCGGTGAGGGACTTTTCCCACCCTCCCCTCGTATGCAGCGACAGTTCTGTGGGTCTGAAACTCTCCTGGGTGCGAAGATTGTTGTTCCCTTGAAACTGAGAGTTCCTATTTCCTGGCTGCAGGGAGAAATGGGAGATGTTTAGTGTGTCAGGCAGCCAGCAGCCAGCAGGATTCACAAGGGGATGGGGGTTTTGGGGTGGGTTTTACCTCCAGGGCAGTAGGGATAAACTGCTGTTATCCCGTAGAGGTGGGATCGCTGCTCTGGAAGGTACTCGTCAGTGAAGGAGCCAGTTTCTTTATTGACAGCTATCACCCCATCCCTGGTTAAAAAAAAAAAGGGGGAGAAGTGTTTTATTCACCTGCAAAACTTTGGTTTTCCCCCCTATTTATGTGTGTTTTAAGACCAGGCAGCTGAAAAGCTTCGTCTGAACACCTGCGGGGCTAAGTGGGAAGAAATCTGCCCCGTAAAATCCTCCTCCAGCTCACTCAGTGCATTTCTCTGTGGTGATGTGGCCCCAGCAAAGAGCCTTCCAAGGAGAGATGATCTCCCTGAGAGCCTCCTCCAAGCGTGGCGAGCCCTGAAGTGTTTGTTGTAACCTAAGCCTGGATGGGAGTCGTGAGAGCTTCCAGCTGGAGGGGGAATAGAGGCGAGTTCCTGCTGCCGAGGCGAAGGGAACGGCTGAGGACAGGATCTCTCCTTGGACCTAATCTACATCCAGAGAGACTCGAGCCAAGTTTGAGCTTAAAAAAAAACCCCCCCAAACCACAACCAGAGGGCTGGGCTTGTGTCTAAACAACTGCTCCGTGCTGAGATTTACGAGCAGGTGTTGCTGAAGCCGCTTTCGGCTCTGCGGAGCCCCGCCAGAGCTCCGGGGAAGCTCCAGGATTTGGGAGCAGGCTGGGAATTCCTCTCAGGGAGGGGTGGCTCAGCATTCCCGGCCGTGCAGGGGTTGGGTTTGGCCCTTGCTCACCGCCTCCAGTCCGTGTGGTAGAAGTGGTTGGCGTAGCTGATGATGCTGAAGGGGTAGTTGAGGTTGCTCTGGATGAGGCGCCGGCCTGTGCCGTCTGGGAATGTGCATTCCAGGTGCTTGGTGCCTGTTCAAACGCAAGATAATCCCCGTCCCGCTGAAAATGCCACGCCAAATATGTTCTTTGTGTTTCACAGCCTCACAGGGATCATCCAGCCCAGCTCCAGGCCCTGCCCAGACACCCCAACAACCCCACCCTGGGCATCCCTGGCAGCGGTGTCCGAACGCTCCCGGAGCTGTTCCCCAGCCGTGCCCATTCCCTGGGGAGCCTGAGCAGTGCCCAGCACCCTCTGGGAAGAGGAAGAACTTTTTCCTGATTTATTACATTTTGAAACATCTTTTCAGCCTAAAGATGTAGAATCATAAAATTTAGGTTGGAAAAACTCCCCTAAGACCAAGTCCAACCATTCCCCCAGCACTGCCAAGGCCAGCACTGCTCCGTGTCCCCAAGTGCCACATCCACACGGCTTTGAAATCCCTCCAGGGATGAGGATTCCACCACTGCCCTGAGCAACAACATTTTCCATGAGGAAATATCCCCTAAAATCCAGTCTAAACCTCGCCTGGCACAACAGCGGAGCCCACTGGGCTGAAAACATCCAGGTTTTTCCCTTGAGGCTCATTGGGACATTTTCTGGTCCATCCTCGGGGACATTACCTGCGTCTGCCCAACACAGCAGCTTGGAGAAGGGGTCAAAAGTCAGGCCATTGGGCAAACCAATGTCTGTGTGCACCAGGACCCTCCTGTTGGCTCCGTTGACGGTGGAAGTTTCGATTTTGGGAGCTTCGCGATTCCAGTCCGTCCAGTAAAGGTTGCTTGGGAAATAACGCACAAACAGGGCACACAACAGTGAGGAGTGCTGGGAGATTATCCTGCTTCTTGCCAGGAGCAAGGCCTGGTTTTCCCCTTATCAGTGCCTGAATCATCTTTATTTGATTAGGAAAAAAACCTCTCCCAGCAAAGCAGAACGATCCCAAACGTGTTTATGGCCCAAACTGCGGCTCCTCGATGAGGGCGAGCCTTAGGAGTAGCACATTCTGTATCCCAACAGCACCCTGGAGGCACAGCCTGCGTTTCCAAAGCCTTTCAAAATAATCTACACCCCGACGCTGAAACGGCAGCTTCAGCCAAATCCTGAATTATTAAATAAAAAGAGGAGCTGGGGGACAGAGCCAATCCCTCCTGCAGGGCGTGCAGGGTCAGGACGGGGCCTTGGCACGGCCAAGGTTTGCACCTCGCAAAACCCCCCCGCGTCCGAATTCCCTGCTGGAATTTCTGCCGCTCACCCTCGGACGGGGTCCACGGCGATGGCGCGGGGGTTGACGAGCTCGGTGTCGAAGAGCACGCGGCGCTCGGAGCCGTCCAGCCGGGCCCGCTCGATCCTGTCCAGGCCGCTGTCCGTCCAGAACATGGCCCGGCGCAGGTGGTCCACGGCCAGGCCCTCGGGGCTGATGAGCCCTGCTGGGGGGATGGCCAACGCTCAAGGAAATGCTGCTCCGGGATCCTTCAGGAATCCCCATCCCAAAGCCGAGGGATGGGAGGAGCAGGGGACGATGGGGACAGCAGATGTGGCTTTGGGCAGGTGACATTGGGGACACGAGCGCACCTGAGCTGATGATGGTCTCTGGCTCGGAGCCCGGCTCCAGGCCCGCCCGGCTGATGGTCCGGCCGGCCACGTCGGTCCAGTAAATCATCTTCTCCCGGCAGTCGTAGTCGATCCCCACCACGATGGAGCCCTGCCAGGGTCGGGAGAGGGACACGGGGTGAGATCCTGCCGGGAGGATCCGGGAGCTTCCTCATCCCAGCAGCCGGCACTGAGAGCTGCCTGGGACACGCTGCAAGCGGGGAGTGACACTCAAATCCCATTTCCCTGGCAAAACCCTCCTCTGACGGGTTCCCGCTGCACCCTCCCAGCTGAATCCCGCAGCAGAGGGTTTTAGGCCAGCTGGTGCAGGCTCACAGCCACATCCAGATGGATTTGAACCCTTTGCCTCAGGGAGAGGCAGCTCCCAGAGCGAAGCCAGCCCGGGGAATGACCTTCAGGATGGGGAGAGGGAATACTTGGCGAGGTCTTTCATTTCCCCGGGGTGCAGGGAGGGTCGTGGCCCAGATTTCAACGTTCCTCTGCCTTGGTCTGGCCTGGCTGGAGATGCACAGGGCCACGCTCCAAGGGGAGTCCAAGGAAGGAGAAAAGGGAAGTCTGCAGCAGAGCCCTGCAGCTGCAAGTCCGGGCTGTGACTGATGCTGGAGGGCTCTGGGAGCTCCTGAACTCCTTCCCTTTGTGAGCAGTCCCAGGTCTGGGACCTGTCTGGGACCTGCCTCTCTGCTGGGGGGAGGTGAAAATAGAATCCATAGGATCCCAGAATGGTTTGGGTTGGAAGGGGCCTAAAGATCAATCAGTTCCAAGCCCCGGCCATGGGCAGGGACACCTCCCACTAGCCCAGGTTGCTCCAACCTGGCCTTGGACACCTCCAGGGATGCAGAGGCAGCCACAGCTTCTCTGGGCAACCTCAGGGCCTCAGCAACCCCCCAGTTAAAAATTTCATCCCAATATCCCATCTAACCCTGCCCTCTGTCATTGGGAAGCCACTCCCTGTGCCCTGTCACTTGTCCAAAGTGCCACCAAGGCAGCCAGCACAGCCAACGTCCCCAAATACCAACATCGACCCTCAAGGGGTGACCCCTCAAACTCTGACAGCTGAAATAAGTGGTTCAGAGAGAGGTGAAAACACCGAGTGGCAGCACCAGCCTGGCCCAAACTCCCTCTGGCATTCCCACAGCCCATCCCCATCCCAAGGATACCGTACATGCAGGGACAGCAGGGTCTTGGCCGCCTCCTTCTGCAGCCGGGTGCCGTTCAGCGGGAGGTACCCGATCTGCTGGCCCTGGGCGTAGAGCAGAAACGTCCCCGTGGCCGGTGGGGACACGTCAGGCCGGGGCTGGGGCCGGACACTGGGCGGGGCGACACTGGGCAGACCTGGGCACGTCGGAGGGGACACGGAGGGCTCAGGGAACGGCGTCCCCTCGGCTCCGCACCCGAAACGGGGCGCGGCGCCCGAGCCGTGGGTGCGGCAGGGTCACTTTGGGGCGCCGGGCTCTTACAGGGCGGGGTGGTGCCGGGCTCGGAGCGCGTCCCCGGGATCTCCCGGCCGCTCTGCTCCACGCACCAGCAGTAGCCGCTGTCCCCGTGGCACTGCAGCGGGGTGAAGTCCCCGCTGGCGTCGCACTGCGGCACGTACTGGTCCCCGCGGGGGCTGCCCCCGTAGTGCTCCAGCAAACTCTGCCGCCAGCGCTCGCACATGCTGGGGGGCCGCTCCGTGGGCTCTGGCACGGGGAAGAAGGTGACGGTCACCCCCCCCGTCATCCTCCCCGCTCGGGGGGACTCAGGGCTTCGCAGAGCCCCGTGTCCCCCTGTCCCCGCTGGCTGTGCCCCCACGCACCCCAAGGATGCTCCCCTGGGCACTGACCTGGGCTCCCGCAGCGTGGGGGGGTGGTGCCCGGCGCCGTCCGGGTGCCGGCGATCTCCTGCCCCGCGGCGTCCACGCACCAGCAGTGCCCGGAGCTGCCGTGGCACTGCAGGGGCCGGTACCGGCCCTGCTCGTCGCACTGGGGCACGTGCCCGTCGCCCACGGGCGAAGGCCCCGGTGGCACCTCCCGCGGGTACATCCGCGCGTGTTCGCAGGGCGTCAGCTGCTGGATGGACTCTGCCGGCCGCAAACGCCCCCACCCCGGGCTCAGGGGGTGCCACACAGCTCCCCTGGAGCCACCTGGCACCTGGGTTTGGCCCCGCTTCACCCCAGTCTTCCAGCACCCCTTGGTTTTGGAGGGCGGGGAGGGGGCCAGGGCTGCCGCACTCCAGCCCCCTCCACACCCCATCGGTGTCTCCTCCACCGCAAGGTGACACTGGAGGTGGCCCAATGGCCACAGCCGCTGTAACCCCATGGGCCTGGGCACCCTAAACACCCAGGAACCCCTCGATGCACTCACTTGACAGCACCCTGCCCTCGGTGAAGCCGTAGAAGGGGGTTGGGCAGAGGGGCACAGAATCCTTAGGGTTGGAAGGGACCTCTGGAGATCATCCAGTCCAACCTCCCTGCCCAGGCAGGGTCACCTGGAGCAGGTGACACAGGAGCGTGTCCAGGTGGGTTTGGAATGGCTCCAGAGAGGGAGACCCCACACCCTCCCTGGGCAGCTTTTCCAGGGCTCAACAGAAAGAAGTTCTTCCTATGTTGAGGTGAAACTTAACATGTTTTAATTAATGGCTGTTTAGTTTATGGGTCCCCTCCACGTGCTGTGGCCACGCTGCCCCATGCTGCTGGTGGCTGGGCCAAAGTGGGATGCCACTGGGATGCCAGCCAGATGCCCAAGGACCCAATCCCACTGCCCTCACCCCTGGAGGGTGTCACTGACCTGGGCTCCCGCAGCGTGGGGGGGTGGTGCCCGGTGCCGTCCGGGTGCCGGCGATCTCCTGCCCCGCGGCGTCCACGCACCAGCAGTGCCCGGAGCTGCCGTGGCACTGCAGGGGCCGGTACCGGCCCTGCTCGTCGCACTGGGGCACGTGCCCGTCGCCCAGGGGTGGCACCTCCCGCGGGTACATCCGCTCGTGCTGGCAGGGCGTGAGGCGCTGCGGGTTCCCTTCTGCCGCTGGAAAGCCAAACAAGAGGAGAGTGAGGCCGGGGAAGCTGTGCCAGGCAGAGAGGGCACGGGGAGGGGAGCGGGCACCTCACCATACGTGCACTGGAAGCCGTCGCCCGCGTAGCCGGGCTGGCAGCGGCAGGAGAAGGAGCCCGGCGTGTTGTAGCAGGAGGCGGCCGGGTGACACGGGCTCTCGGCACACTCATCCACGTCTGTGCGGGGGGAAGATGGCATCAGCGGGCACAGGGACACCCTGGCAGCTGTGGCGTGGGGTCCCTCCCGTGCCCGCCTTACCGGAGCAGTGGATGCCATCGCCGGTGTAGCCGGGGAGGCACTCGCAGGTGGCGCGGCCGTCGCCGCGGGACAGGCACCGCGCCCGGTCCCCCGGAGCGCAGGGGTGCCGCCCGTCCTCGCAGGGGTCGCTCACCGGTGCCAGCGCTGTCGGGGACAGGGGAGGGGTGATCAGGACGCATCCGTGGGGGGCACGGGGAGATGGGGACACCCCGATCGGGGCCAGCACTTACGCACACACGCCTGCCCGTCCCCCGCGGGCCGGTACCCGCCGCGGCACTCGCAGCGGTAACTGCCCGGCGCGTTCAGGCACACGGAGAAGGGGCCGCACTGGCTGAGACCCTCGGCGCACTCGTCCACATCTGGGGAAAGGAGGAGACACCGGGCACCCCGATGGTGGTGGGACACCTCCACCTTCGGGGTCTGGCTGCTCCTGGGAAGGGACGGGAATATCTGGGGAATATCCTACCCCACTCTGTGCATCCAGTGTCTGTCACTGAATTTAATCCACTACAGAATTAACTTTCTAATCGGCTCAAAGTAGGAGGGAAAAGAGAACGAGGTCGGTTTTGGTGTGTAGTTTGGATAAAGAAGCATTCATTCAAGGCACACCGATATTTGGAGCTATTTGTGGTTTAAAACTACAGAGATCAGATTGTCACTTCTTAATCTGGGATTTCGGGAGAAGGAAACCTGTTCCTTTGGGAAGGCAGGACCCTTGAATTCCTCGCCAGCATCACTGTGCAGTGCAACTCCCTGGCACTGGGCAGCTTCTTGTGGAAAGGGACTCCAAATTTGGAAGATAAATTTGCAACGCGAAGTTTGGTGTGACAGGGAAGCAACGACGAAGCTGGCTGGATTTATGCAACGCGGGGATTATTTTTCCAATGGTTTTTGTCTCTCCTTTTTTTTTTTTTTTCCCTTGTTTTCTTTGCTCCTGGAGCGCTTCCTTAGGGACCTCCAGCACCCTGCCTCAGTTTCCCCCATCATTCACCTACACACTTGGTGAAGGAGCTCCGGGAGACCAGGGGCGCTGCGATGCCACGGCACATCCCAACATCCCAAATACCACCGAGCACCTCGGTGCCCCTGATGGACTCAGAGCCCCCGGTTCCCCCTGAGCACCCGCCCCCGGCCCCGCTGACCTCGGCAGCCCCGTCCATCCCCGCGGTAGCCGGCCGGGCACTCGCACGTGTACTCGGTGCCCACGCCGGGCTGGCAGCGCGCCGGCGCCTCGCACGCGTGGGTGCCATCGTGGCACGGGCTCACCCCGGGATTCTCGGCATCGTCTGCGGGCACACGAGGGATGTAGGGGG
>VZTA01012235.1:0-22162 GCA_013398855.1 Mohoua ochrocephala | reverse complement strand
TGATAATCATAAATGCATTTAATAGAGGCTTTAAGAGTACCAGGGTTTCTCTCTGTGCATAGCTAAACTGTAATATCAATTTCCTGATAGCAGCCTCTCCGCTGGGGTGTCCAGACCCACTTCTGAGGGAGCTTGCTTTTCTGATTATTAACTTTGCATTCCTGAAGTTAGATGCCTGGTTATTTGATACAGCTGCTGATTGCATCAGTGAACCTGGTAGGGTTCTGTGAAAGGCCCCTGTCTTTAAATAAGAAATGAATATAATAATTTTACATAAATGCTCAGCTGTGGTACATTAACTGGAGGCTTTTTGTCTTGTCTAGATGGAGCAGCTTATTGCATGGGGCGAATGAACTCTGATTGCTGGTATGTATGTGAGGAGTCAGAAGTCTTTGAGTTTTACAGTAGAACTCAGCTTGGTGCTGTCAATGTGTGTTACATGCTTGATTTGTGTTTTACATAGGTACCTGTACACCCTGGATTTCCCAGAGAGTCGGATATCCAATCAGCCTGATCAGACACTGGAAATTCTGATGAGTGAGCTTGACCCAGTAGTTATGGACCAGTTCTACATGAAAGATGGTGTTACTGCAAATGATGTCACTCGTGTATGTTTGCTGGAAAACGGAATGGTGGAAATGGGGGGAATGGTGGAAACTGGGCAACAAAATGCTTCTTTCACTTACCTTTTAATACAAGGTTTATTTTGTGGTAGGAGAGATGTCGTAGAAAGTATCAGGTTAATACTTTGGGAGGGAAATGGATTTAGGTCTAGAACATTTTGGGGAATATAACTTCATGTTTTCAATGCCCTTCCTTTAGTGAAAGGAGCAATATGCAGTGCTTTGGGTGATTGGAAGCTTTTGCTCTGAAGAATGTAGGAGTAGGAATAAAACCACAATTTGAGTAACTTTGAAGGATGTAGATTACAAGGAGTAAGGCTTAGACTGGAGATAATGAATGCAAAGGTTAAGTAGGTATCAAAATCAGGGTTAAATCATGGAGCCATTTGGGATGAGGGGAAGGGCAGATTTGGGGTCTAAGCATAACTTGATAGGTTTGCCTCCTTTTCCCAGATGGGGAAGTTGTGTGACATGAACAAATTTTCCTGAACAGTCCACTGCCTTCATCTTGTTTTCCATCTTAGGCTTTGATTCTCATGCTGTATTTGCTATTGAGATTTGGCTGTAGCTCAGGCACTGTGTGGCAAATCAAAACACTTGGGATTGCAGTTCTTTCTAGGCTATAAAGTAGTGTATCCTTACTCTGGAGTAAATGTAAACTATCTACTTTGTGGATAGTGGTTGAAGAGAAGCTCCATTTTCCATTTCAGCAGCAAAAGCAAATATGTTTTGGAACTCTAAGCTGTTTCCTTGTCTGGGATGGATGCAGCTGGGCTCTGTAAGAGGCAGTGGGATAGCTTGCACGCAGCTTGTCACTGCCATTTATGAAGGGACAGGATGCAAAGCAAGGTCATCTACAGTGGTACAAGTAATCAGACTGACTTGTTATTGGGAGAATTCTGGTGTCCTGTTTGCTAAACAGATGTTCATTCTGCCTTTGAGTTAAATCTAAACAAGTGTAAGGATGCATGATAAACAGAGTTGTTTAACTTTGTTTCAGATGAGTGGAATTCGTGACCTGATACCAGGTTCTGTTATTGATGCTACAATGTTCAATCCTTGTGGGTATTCAATGAATGGGATGAAATCGGATGTAAGTTTTACGCTCGTTAATAATTAACATTGGTAATTAAAATAAATAAGCATTTGGTGGTAATAATACCTTTTTTTTTTTTTCAGGGAACTTACTGGACTATTCACATCACTCCAGAACCAGAGTTTTCTTATGTTAGTTTTGAAACAAACATAAGTCAGACCTCTTACGATGACCTGATTAGAAAAGTCGTAGAGGTTTTCAAGCCAGGAAAATTTGTGACAACTCTCTTTGTTAATCAGGTGAGTTTTCTTGCATTAGCTTATCAGCTGATGAAATAGATATACACACAAATGAAGCAAGGCTAGAGATTTTTACTGGAGATTAACAGTTTCCAGTTTGCCTCTATATTTGGGTGGTAGTTTCTTTGGAAAGTAAAAATACTCTTCAGTCTTGCTTTGGCGTGTACTAAGTCTGATCTCAGAAAACTTCAGAGACAGTAAGATGAGGCATCCCAGTCTCAGTATTCTAATGACTTCCTGTGAAGTTCTGTGTAGGCATAATTTCTTGCTTTGGCATTTTTCTGGACTTGCCCTCAACTCAGTTGTAGAACAGCTGCTGTTAATGGTGTTGCTCTCAGCTAATCATAGAACCACAAAATTATTTGGGTTGGAAGGGACCTTAAAGATCATCTGATTCCAACCCCCTGCAATGGGCAGGGACACCTTGCCCTAGACTGACTTGCTCAAAGCCCCATCCAGCCTGGCCTTGAGCACCACCAGGGATGGGGCATCCACAACTTCTCTGGGCAACCTGTTCCAGTGTCTCACCACTCTCACAGTGAAGATTTTTTTTTTTTCCTAATATCTAATCTAAATCCACCCTCTTTCAGTTTAAATCTGTTACCCCTTGTTCTACCACTTCATGCTCTTATAAAAAGTCCCTCTCCAGCTCTCTTGTAGCCTGCTTTAGGCACTGGAAGGTGCTGTAAGGTCTCCCCAGAGCCTTCTCTTCTCCAGGCTGAACAACCCCAACTCTCCAGCCTGTGTCTCCATAGGAGAGGTGCTCCACCCCCCATAATAGAACAGCGGTACTCTATGCAGGGAGCAGAACCACTGCTTGGGAATTAAACTTTCTGCACCACTGTCAGGAAGAGTTTTAAAACACTAGGTACCATATATGAAATGCAGTGTGCTAATCCATCTTTAAATGACAGGCTAAAAAGTAACTTTCACCTTTTTTTTTTTTGTTTTCTAGAGCTCTAAATGTCGCACAGTGTTTTCCTCTGCCCAGAAGATTGAGGGGTTTAAACGTCTTGATCACCAGATTGCCCAATTCAGTGATTATAATTTTGTTTTTACCAGTTTTACAAAAAATCGCCAGCAACAGCACAGTTGATTAAGAATGAAGAAAAAGCGCAAAAAGAAATCCCATATAGAAGGTGGTGGTTGCTTTCTAGTTAATGATTCAGGGGGCCATGCTTTCCACTCCCACCACCTTGTAGTTGTGGAAAGCCCTAGGTGTAATCATAGTATAACCATTTTGAATTGTATGCATTATTATATCAAGGAGTTAGATATCTTGCATGAATGCTCTCTTCTGTGTTTAGGTACTCTATGCCACTCTTGCTGTGAAATTGAAGTGCATGTAGAAAAATCTTACTGTATGAAACTTTACAACACTTGTAAAAATGATTCAGGTAGAATTACACACAGTATAGTTTTTCTCCAAGTATCACCAAAAATTCCCCACAGACAAGGCTTTCGTCCTCATTAGACTTCAGCCTCAACCTACTCACTGGGGACAGTTCTCTGTTAAATTGTCACTCTTTTTTTTTTTTTAAATTCTATGTTGTGATTTCAGTCTAAAACAGTTTTTGATGAACTTCTATGATTTCTAATGAAACTGATTCCTAATTAACACTTTCATGTTTGGAGAAAGTTCTTAAAACAGTTACAAATCGTTTTGCTACTACAGGTGGTGGTTGATTTATTTTTAAATCAGACTGACTTTTCATGCTCTAATAAAGCTTCTAGGAATTTGCTCAGCTCTCCTGTAGCCACTGGGCTAATGCGTTGGTCTTTCACCTTTAGTAACTCGGGTGTCGGTACTAGTGCAGGCTAAACTTTGTCTCACCCTAATGCTCGTTTGTCTGTCCACATCCCCAAGCTGTCACTCCGCTACGCAACGGCAGAATTTGATGAAGGTCCAAGACTTGGTGAGGGGGGAAGAGCTGAGCCAGGCTTCGAGTGCTTTGGCATAATTGTGTGACAGCTTTGCAAAGTGCAAGTTCATATTGGCACCGGGCGTGTTCTGTCCTAATCACCTGTCATGTCAGAGCAGGAAGCCGGTGCTCCCGAGCACTGGCAGGTAGGGCTGGTGGAGGAGTGGAATTTGCCAGTCTGGGCGTGTTGATTGGTTTGGATTGTTCTCAGTAAAACCTGTGACCTGCCACTTCGGGCTGTAAAGAGTGCTTCTAAACTGGTCCAGTGTCACTTCATTTTGTTGTTCCAAGCAAAGCTAATGCCTCTGTCTTGTGACAGTCCTGTGACATTGTTGTGCATGTGACTTATGTTGTACTTGAGTGTTGTGACTTCATCTGTTTTTTTCCTCCTAATTGCTAAGGTGGTTCCTCTTACTGTGACTTGAGGGCATTAAGTGAAGGCATAGAACAAGAACTGTCTGGGACACCTGGACAGAAGTGAAGTAGAATGCTATTCATGGAGCATGAATAAGTGTGTAATTCAAAGTCACTTTAATGAGTATTGACTAAAATGCAGGCTTTGAAAAGCTGGCACACTTTCAGCTATGTTTGTTTGCAAATACTGGGATTTTAACAGCTGTGAGACCAGCATGTTAACAACAGAATTGAGATTATTTTTCCCCTCTTGTCCTTGCAATGTTTTGACTCTTTCTGGTTTGATGCAATGGTTCTTTTGTTCCTTCCGTATTTATAAATGAAGCACTTTTTCAGTGCTTCTAAACTAAAGTCTGCTTGGTTAGAAATCAAGTGGTTGGAACATTTTGATTTTTTTTTTTTTAAAGCATATTATTGATGTTCTTTACCAATGTTATCAATTACATGCTGTAAATGGCACTAATGCTTTTTGGTGTTAATATTGAGGACCAATATTTCAATGGGTTTTTTTTTTTGTTCTTGCATTGTCCCAATTGTTCTGACATTTTTTTGGCTTGAGGTCCTTTAAGTAGACTGAAGATCCCTTTTCAAGTAATACTGAAAGAATGCATCTTAAAAAAAGAAGCATAAGCCTCGTCTATGAAAATGAAAGCTGTTGAATGGGTTATTGGACTATCTGGGTGATCAGGATGGGGGGAGTATGGTGTTTATAATTTCTGTGGTGTTAGACTTTGATCATTTAAAAATATCTGTACCACAACTTAACGCTTCAATAAAAGTTCGCTTAAATTGTTTGTAGTGATGATCCAGCAATTCTACCCTTCACTCTCTTCATGCTTTCTGGTACCAAGTGGTTTAATTCTGAAATAGATTTCTGTCCTTAACTGTCCTAATTTGCTCTGCCCTTGTAGGGGATGCATCTCGACACACTGGCAGTTCAAAATAAGGCAGCATGTGAAATGAAGCCAAGTTAAAATGTTATGCTGTTCTCGAAGCTAAAACTGTTTCTCTAAATGAGCACAAAAATTCATTGTCTACATCTAACCTGTATCTTTTTCTTGAGCATTAAATATCCTGAATAGCCCTCTGAATTAAGGCAACTGCTTCTAAGTAACAAACTTGGCATATACATTTAGGGTGCTTAAGCTTCGTCTGACTTTGAGAGTTCAAGGTGAGATTTATCTCTTAGGGTAAAGTAGGCATGTACCTAATCTGCATAGTCACCTAGACCAGGAGGTAGTAGCAAGGAATGTCAGTGGCTAAGCAGATGCAACCAGCACAATTGAAAATTCCTTGAGTTCATGTGGTAAGTCCTACAGGAAGAGCAGCTGCAGTTTAATTGTACCTGCAAAGCTCTAGCAGTGCTGATGTCCCCCAGAGTCACCTTAGTATTGGGGGTCTAAAACCTTTAAATTGTTTAGTTCTGAATGCAGGTTTCATTAGTCACCCAGAACCTAATCTGTGGTGTTACATATCTCTAATGGTGCTCTGGGTAGTAAATAGTAACTTATAGTAATTTCAAGTACTTAAGACCTTTAGAAATGCCAAAAAAACTCCTGTATGAAAATAAGAAATTCCAATTTGCAGTATGAAGAGATCCTGTCTTAATCTCAGCTATGACAAGTTAGCAGTAATCTGCCTCTGAAGGGTAATGATGGAGCTGGTGAAAGAGCTTGTCAAGCCACTTTGAATTATTTAGCAGCTGTCCTGGTTAACTGGAAAGGTCCCAGTTGGCTGCAGAGTAGCAAATGTGATGCCCACCTACAAAAGGGGCCACTAGGAGGATCTGGCAGCCTGACCTTGTTACCAGGGAAGGTCATGGAGCAGATGGTATTGAGCACTGTCACACGGACACATACAACATGCATTTGTGAAAGACAGGTCCTGATTGACCAACCTGATCTCCATCTAGGGCAAGCTGACCCACTCAGTGGATGAGGGAAAGGTGGATGGTGTCCATCTGGGCTTCAGTAAAGCCTTGGATGCTGTGCCACAACATTTTGGAGAAACTGGGTTGCACTGTTGGCTGGGTAAAAAAACTGGCTGGGTCATCAGACCCAGAGAAGGGGGGTGAGTGGTGCCACATCCAGCTGGTGGCTGGTCAGCAGTGGTGTTCCCCAGGGCTCAGTGTTGTGGCTGCAAAGCTGGGGGTGTCTTATCCAGTGGCAGGGGTGATCTTTAAGGTCCCTTCCAATCCAAACCATTCTATGATTCTATATTAGACTGTGTGGGGACGGAGGGGATGGGCAGAGTGTGGGTAGTGTGATTAGGGCAGGAAGGAGGGTAAGGCAGTTCTGTGCCTAAGCACTCTGATGTCCTTTCAACACGGGGCAGAAAGGGAGGTGCTGACCCCAGTGCTGGTACCCAGCTGCTTGAATAGGCATTAAAAGCCAGTGGTTTTCAATCCTAGACCTTTACTGTGATGTGTTGATGCCAAAGAGATGACTCTGCTCTGGCGCTTATATCTGGGTGGGATGACTCTAGAAACAGGTACTGTCTGTCAGCAGGGCTGATGCTTTGGTGGTGCAGGGTTATGTGTTGGCAGAAATGTTGAAGCTTGCCAAGTGGGGTGGTGTAAACTCAGGTTTCCCTAGTGATAATCCCAAAAGCAATGCCACCAATATCTAAATGGACAAGGCATGGAAACAGTGCTGAGAATATGCTCCTGAGGTGTGGAGTTCTCCCAAGCTATACAGACAAAATTCTGTTAGAAGTGGAAAAAGTTGCTTCCAGATATATTTTGTGTAATCTGAAGCCTGTTGAAGTGTTAAAGCTGAGCCTGTGGCCAAAGCCTGGAAAGAACAGGATAGTTCAGCACTGATCTGTTATGTTCCCATGGAACCACCGTAATGGCAATTCAGTAGGAAGGTAGATGAACAACTGAGGAGCTGCTCTGACAGCTACACAGAGCCAAGCAAGTGGGATTCATGTGTGAAAGGAAGGCAGAGAATCACCTGCGTGCTCTCAAACATGCTCAAAAACTCTTCTGATTTCAAATGCCAGTAGAGACACAGTGTGAATGTACCTACAGACAAGCCTTTGGAAGAGAGCACTCTCACTAGGAACCTACTGAGGCATTTCCTGACACTTCCATTGACTTCCAATTATGTGTTTAACTTCAGGTTAAGTTACACTTGCACTTGTTCAATCCAATTAATTTCATACTGTGGGATTACCGGTGGTGTGGTCCATGGGGTATTCTGCATATGGCTTACAGTTCAACCAGGCCTCTGCTGTTTGAGGGGATTGGATTAGGGTAAAAATTGCTTACAATGTTTGGTGTTGCTATACTTCCTGCCTACAAGGAAGCACTGTGAAATAATTTTAAACCAAATTTCAAGTTAACTGTTCCATTTTCTTCTATTGCTTGTTATATACTGTACTTACAATACAGGAGCTGCTGTTATATTTTTAAAAATTGAGCAGGCTCTAGAGAGTCTCGCTTCTGCAGCTGTCTGAAAGCCATATCTTTATATAAATTTTACATTCTCTATAACACGCTTAGTTCTGCCTTTGGCAACTGCTGTTAATTTTAAATATATGTGTACAAGTGAAATATGTACAGTCACATTTAGGAGCAAGACCAGACACATGAATACCATAATATCAGCATTTTTCATTCCTGGATTAGCCAGAACGTGAATACACGTTTTTGTATCATGTAATTCCTAATGTGGGCACTTGGGGTAATCCCTAACTCTAAATTATGTCATTTATAGCCTTCCTGTTATTTTCCTCATGTCTTTTTCTAGATTATATTGATCCTCTCAGTCCATCACTCTAAATTTTTCTTAAATGCTAATATTACTTACTAAGATTCTTAAATACTAAGATTACTCACTAAGCATGTAAGGCATCTGCCCATCTGAAGACATAGAATCAGAGAATTGTTTGCATTGGAAGGGACCTTAAAGATCATCTGATTCCAACCCCCTGCCATGAGCAGGGACACCTTCCATTAGATCAGCTTGCTCAAAGTCCCTTCCAGCCCAGCCTTGAACACTTCCAGGGATGGGGCATCCACAACTTCTCGGGGCAACCTGTTCCAGCGTCTCACCACCCTCACAGTAAAGAATTTCTTCCTAATACCTAATCTACACCTTTGCTCATTCAGTTCAAAGCCATTCCCCCTTGTCCTGTCACTACATGCTCTTATAAATAGTCTCTCCCCATCTTTCTAGAAGGCTCCCTTCAGGTACTGGAAGGCTGCAATTAGAAGGTCACTCAAAGCCTTCTCTTTTCCAGGCAGAAAATCCAAATTTTCTGAGCCTTTCCTCACCGGAGAGGTGACACATCACTCTAATCGATTGGTGTCCCTCCTCTGGACTCACTCCAACAGGTCCACGTCCTTCCTGTGCTGGGTGCCCCAGAGCTGGATCCAGCACTGCAGGTGGGGTCTCACCAGAGCGGAGCAGAGGGGCAGAATCCCCTCCCAGGCCCTGCTGCCCACGCTGCTTTGGATGCAGCCCAGGACACATTTGGCTTTCTGGGCTGTGAGTGCCCATGGCGAGCTCACGTCCAGCCTCTCACCCACCAGCAGCCCTAAGACCTTCTCAGCAGGGCTGTTCTTAATCAATCCCCCAGCCTGGATTGATACGAGAGTTGCCATGGCGCAGGTGCAGCACCTTGCACTTGGTCCTGTTAAACCTCATGAGGTTCCCATGGGCCCAATTCTTGAGCTTGTCCAGGTCCCTCTGGATGGCATCCCATCCTTCAGGCGTGTCAACCACACCACTCAGTTTTGTGTCATCTGCAGTTTTGCAGAGGGTGCACTTGATCCCTTCGTCTGTGTCATTAAAGAAGATATTAAATACCACTGGCCCCAATATGGACACCCCAGTACTGCCCTCTGCATTAGAAAGCTGCAAAGTTCTGGTTTGAGTTTGCAAGGTAGCCACAGAAATAGAACTTCTGACTCTTATTTCCGCTAGAAATGGACTTCTGGCTCCACTGTCTAATTTCCATCTATTAAATTTCATTGTCTTACTTTATGGGCAAAAGTAAGTATTGGGTACTTGTTTTACACTATTAAAACTGCTGCACTAACAAAGCTGTAGAGAGACAAGGAAAAAACAGCATAGGATTGAACAGAGTTGTAAATTGCAGTTACAGGACTGAGGTTCAGCTTCTTCTCCGCGTGGACAGGAATTACACAGATGTAACAGAACAAGATAAAATGTTCCAAATCCATTGTTCTTGCTCAGAAACTTGGAGCAATTTAGTGCCTCTTCATCATCTGCTTCTTCCAGAAGAGGCACTGGCCTCTGCGACTGCCGGAGATTATTTATTGAGGCACACCATATGACAGCTCCATCAGCACACCAGCCACTGCAGCTTTACAGCTATCTCCAGTCCCTAAATTTGGACTTGTTTCTTTCAAAGAGGAACTTGCTAAGTACCTGTCAGCTTCACTAGATTCATCTTTAACAGCACTGACCTTAAGAGTTAGGACATAGCCAAATACAAGGTCAAATTTCAAATACGAAATTAGAACCCAGGCTATAAAAAGGTAGATAAAACTACTGTACTCACCTAAAAGATTCCTTCTTAGCTGCTGTGATATTTTGCAGCCAGAACCCCTAACAGCCTAGGCAGCAGTAACATATGTGTTCCATGCTATTTCAGGATGAAACTTAAAACTAACCAGAGAGCCTAAGCCCTTGAGGGCTGTTCTCTGATGGTGGCCCTCTCCAAACTCTCCTTTTTCTTAAAGATGCTTCTCTCCTGTTTTTGTTTCATGGTGCTGTTCTAAAGCCGAGATAGTGCTGTTGCATTATCTGAGAGGACGGGGAAGAATGTGTTTTTATTTAATTTTTAAAGCGTCGTCAGTGCTGTTACAATATCCTGCAAGGCATATATATCATTAGGTCTACTCATTCTATGTTCGCTTGATTAGACTGGGAGACTTGGACTCTTTCTAGGCTGCATCTTTCCTAAAGCCACATTATCAGCTACACTAGAGGTGGGAGGTTCTGTCCAAACCATCTCTCTCACAGCCCAAATTTGCCAGTTTTAAGGGTTCTTATATATATTTTACAGACACGTTCAGATAGTGCAGAATTTTTTCTTCTGATTTGATGATCTAATATTTCATCGTTTCTAATTCTCAAACCTTAAAATCTTATTTAGAGTAAAAATCTGATATAAAACCGAACATGTTGATAAAGTTGCTGATTTAAATAAAGACCTGATTTATTTATTCCCCATAACTGTTGTGAAATATGGGGGGGCTTAGAGGAGGAGGACAGAAAAACAAGAAAATTGCTCATTCCCCCTACAGCAGGTATATTTTCCCTAGTGTGCTGTAGTGAAAGCTGGCATTTATAACAACAAGATAAAGCTGCAAAGGCCTCGGGGTGTAATTGCTGAGGCTACAGTACCTACAGCTGAAGGATACTGAGCACAAAGCTGGTGGGGCTGGTAAAAGCAGTAAAGCAAACAGGCAAACAAACAGCCAGTGTTGTAATTGTCTGTGCTCTTGATTAATATTGGTTTTAATGTTAGTATTTCATTTGCTCAGCTGTGCTTGCACTGGTTTTAGGCAGATAATCAACTGTAAATTCATAGGTTTTAATATTCTAGCTTTAAGCATGGTAAACAGTTTATTTGTAGTTGTACTCTGTTGTTAAGTGCCATGACATGAAAAAGCTGAACAGTTTATATTTGTGCCTTTCTGTTCTTCCATTCAGTGTGCTGCTACATAACAGAAAGATATGTTTTCTGATTACCTGCTCTCTTAACATTGTAATCTCTTGAATACTCCATTCCTGAAATATTTAAACTATGCAGACCACCCAGAAGGGCTCAGCAAACAAGAAGTTTCAAACCAGTAAAATTCTCTTCAACTGCTCATGTTACTATGTCAAGCAGTAGGTAAAAAATGGATCAACTACTCAAAAAGTTATCCAGTTTCATTTTTCACAAAGTAAATAGTCCAGAGACGCACAGAATTCACGTTTAAACCAGCTTTAATAAAACTGTCTTAACTCCTTTTTAAAGAATTGTAATCCTAGTTATTCTTACTAAATTTGGATAACTGCCATCTCACTGAGCCACTGCTCAGTATCTTGTAGTAGTCAAGGCGAATTAATAGACAAAAAATAGATGGTTACAGAAACAGATGTTCAGTCCATACTGAATATCTCAAAATATTCAATGTTTTTCAGTTTATGTGATGGAGACTCAAGAAATTTTTACAATCTCTACATTCCATGTGTAATACACATTTTAGATACAAAGTAAATACACACTGGTATATATTTATATATTTAAATATGGAAAACTATAAATGACACCTAAAGAGTAAGCAGTTCTAGACTACCATTTTTGTAACGGTTCCTCAAGTTTTATTATTTTGGAATCCTTAATTTTCAAGATTGTTTAAGACTCTGAAGGCACTTTGAATTATTTTGATTGCTCTATCTGCAAATCTAACCAAATTGCACTCCAGCAGTGGAGCCTGAGCTCTGAGAGGGTGTGATGGGAAGTTTCTGTTTTTCCAGGAACCATACATCCCATACAATTTCTTAATGGACCTCCAGCCATCCGCAGAAAGATATATTTTTTATGCATTCTGGGATGAAATGGGAAGATTTGAAGTCGGGCCTTTTTGCAGATGCTGGATCATTCCTTCCACTGCCTCAGGGACCCTGTTGGAAGCAGAGGAATGGTTGCTTGTATGCTGAGGAGAATAGAAATGTCACATGCATCTCCCCTTTAAAAGGATGTTCTGTTGCCATACAAAAAAAAAAAGCCTTGCAGGATTTTACTGTACTGGTAAGGAACCCGGAATACAATTAAATCTGATGTAAAGTGAAACCACACAGGGAGACAGACAACTGCCTCTTTAAATGCTTCAAGGACCGAGTGGGAACAAGACGTGACCTATAGGTCTTCATCTTGAGAGCTGGGCTTCCAGTGAGTCATGAGGACTGCACGCAGGAATGGCAGTCCTCACTCTTTTCACAATCCTGTAAACCAGTCACACAGTCTGGAAATAATGGTATTTACTTTATTTCACAGAAGCACCAATGACAGCTAGAGTGTTAGAAAAGGTGGAGAGGCTGAGTGAAACATGGAGAGGCTGAGTGAAATGATCCTTCGTTGGTAATTACCCTGATTCCACAATATTATGAGGATTCTTTTGATAAGACAATCTTTAGGCTATATAAGAATAAATACATATATATATATGTATTCTAAATCAGGTCAAGAGATTTGAACTACTCACCCTCTTCTGAGTAACCAAAATGACCCTGATTAAAGACACCAGTGTAAAAACTGAATAGTGCAGAAGTTGAATATTTTTTGAGGTTTTTGCTGTCTCCAGCAGTGAAAATACTCATCATAGTATCTCCTGTTTCAGTGCTGGATTTGGATTAGGATTAGTTTTATAGTTTCTCAACTTCTTGAGCACACTTCCTAAAAAAAAAAAAAAAAAAGGATGCAGTTTGGGAATTCCAGAGAAGCAGCAAAGCCAACTAAATGAATCATTTACTGCTGGCCACTTTGTGTATCTGCTAATATGGAGGGAAGAGCTGATTGGAATAGCATAGAAGAAGGAAAGAGAGAAAATGATTTGTTGCTTCTAGTCACAAATTCAGGGCTGTTGCCTGTTAATTCTGAGCTGATTAGAGAAACTGAAGTAAAAGAGAGATGTTGGCAGTGACCACTTCTCCTGACAGCAGTGCCAGATCTGGCCATTCTGTAGCTGTTGCCAAACACACAATCCCTTGCCCAGACTGGTCCAAAGCTGTTCTTTCCAGCAGAATCTTTCCATCTGGATTGCTCCCAACATGAGGATGACAGAAGGGTATTTGTAATGCTTGTAATGCTTTGCCTTGCCTTTTCTGGTTTCCAGAGCAGTGCTGGCTGGATAAGCTTAAAGGAACTGAAATGGTGCCAGTTCCACATCATTATGTGTTTTAACACACTGAATATAAAGAGAGCAAGTCTAAGGTGTTACTCTGTAGTTTCTACAAGGGGAAAAACTCTCCTGCTTCCAAGGGACTGGGCATGCTTTCATGCACAGTGGAAGTGTACAATATTATATAACTCCTACTTGAAGACAGAAGGTCTTGGGTTTTACCATAATATCTTCTAAAAAATGATCCTCTTCAAAAATAAAGTATTTTTGTATCTTAAAATTGGTACCTGGTGTTTTTTTCATAAGAACGTATGTATCTAAATGGCAACAAACACTTCTGTTTGTTAAAACAGAAGTCTCCTATTTCATTGCAGGGGGTTCTGAGCCCATGATAGATATTAATGATTGACCTTATGGCTAAGATGTTCAAGTCTGACATTTGGATGTTATATTCAATCCTTTAAGGAGGATGAAGCAAAAATACTGGCTTAAAATACAGACATGACAGTGTAAACTTATGGGCATCTTCTCTCATCTCCTATAATTTTGGTGCTCCATTACAGTATGAGGACCCTGGCAGATAAAGCAGTACTTAATAGCAATCTTCTTTTAAAAAAACTCAGGTAGCACATGTTCAGATGAGTGTACTTTAGCATCAGTCACCATTCAATCAATAACATTTTATTCATTATAACCTGCTCAGAATGCAAGAACTGCAATAAAAAGTTATGAAATTAGTTACAAAAAAAAGGTGTTAGAAGGTGATGCACTGGGGACCTAGCACAAATACAACACTTGCTCGTAAGAGCAGAAATAGGAACAGAAAGTCCTGGATTAATTGTGTGTAGAGGGTACTTATGTGTTGCTACTGACTGTAAAAGATGATCCTTAGTGTAAACAACTTGCCTTCAGAATCTCCAATAAAGAGAGCTAAAAAAGTCAATGCCATCAGAATTCAATATTTTCCATTTTCATTACAGACTTGTATAAAGTGCCTCAAGTCTATCCACCATTTGGAAATACATATGAGAAAGTATAAATTATTCTCCTCTAAGAGCAAATCTCTATGGGAACAAAAAAAAAAGAAAGAAAAAAATCACATCAGCAATAAGTGCTGCTGAGGCATTTTCAGACAGCTAATAACTCCCTCCAGAGCTGCCTAGGTCCAATTTGGAATTTGAGCTGACAATTGTATCTCCCTCTCTCAATTGCTTGCCGGGAAAAAAAATAGCTACGCTTCACTGCAAATGTAAGTAACAAGGCATAGGAAGGTCTTCGAGCCTTAACGGTAAGAGAGCTTTGGTTTTTAAAAAAATTACCCAACTGCTTTTCTAGGGACAACAAATTCAAACAAATTAAAATTATTATTTTTAAAAAATAGTCTGTCCTGGTATAGGTTAGAAGTAAAAAGTGTACACTCATACATACTGAAAATACCATAAGCTTACTGCAAACTAAATGAGACAATTGTCAGCAATAAGTTTATTTTCTTAAACAAAAGTGAAAATTTTGTTCACGGCAGCTATAAAAATACAGATAAACTCTTTTGCACTCCATCTCCTGACCTGCATTGCTGACTAGCTTACAAAGACAGTAATTTCTTTGCTCTATTCATGCTTTGAGCCAGCTGGACATAAGACCAGCTTCTTTCCAGAAATCATGTGGCCACATTAGCACAGTTCTGAGCCCGAGCTGATGTATCCTGCTTCACAGCCAGCCTTATTAACTCAGGTTCAGCAGCACACAAATCGCAGCTACACGGCTGCTACACTGGCTGGTTCAGGGCACAGGCAGAGTGAACCTGTCACTGTCTGCACCCATCCATGTAGATACACCCTCAGATGACCCTAGGCACTGGAACAAAAGCTAGTTTTAGGATTTGGTTCTCCGATTAATTTCATTTTAATTGCGTAATACAAACTATACTGGAAATGGAATAACAAAATCTTACAGGACATGGTAATGTGAGTTTGTGTCAACATCACCACAACGGTGTGGTGCCTAAGCTGGTCTATGAACCAACTTAAAAAAAAAAAACAAACCAACAGATTCATACAAATATAAAACATTTTAAGAGATCTAACTGTCATGGGAAAGATTATCGTGGTGCACTTCTGTCCTTGCTTTCCAAACACATTATTTATCAGACAAGGTGAGTCAGGAAGGAAGGACTGCTGAAAGAATGTGATCAACCGTGACAATGTCCTTCTTTCCACTTTTTGCTTGGTGTTGCTGAGCAGTATTCCTTAGTCAGTGTAAATGGTAAATGTACTTTGGTGTAGATTCAGGTCCTTCTTCACCATTCATTACTCTTCCTTCCTCTTGAAAACAGAGGCGAGACGCTGTCAGCGGGTCAGTGCACTGGCTTTGCACACAACTCCTCAAAATTACTTTTCCAATAGCTCTAAAGTCTTAAAAGTCATTCACAATACTTTTCACAGTCTTCCTACAAAGAATTCCTAAGACGCCCAATAACAGCCTTTCCCAAGTACTGCTACCTTCATGAATAAAAGCAGTAGTTGTAAGCATACCAAATGCCATGATATGTTAAGTGACAATGGGAACTTCACAGGGATTTCCACCTCTTGGGTTTTTGTCTGCTGTGTTATATTCCTGTGCTTCTCTGTGCGAGAGACAGTGGAGTTAAATATCTGGAATTAAAAATGGAGCTGCTAAACACAATTTATTGCTCATAAAAAGTTTCACCTTTTGGGTCCAGCTCACTCACTACACTGTCTGCAGCAGTGGCCGTCGAGTGAAGAACACAAGTGCATATGCTGTGCTCCCAGCTGTCAGTTCAGTTATGTCCTTGGCCTGATAGGATTTGCCCGTGTTATCATTCCCAGTGGATCCCTCCTTCAAGACCTCGTCCAATCTCCCACTGAGTTCATATAAATTTTTGCCTTTACAGATTTTGGAAGGCAATGTAACAAGTTTTCCAGCTTTTTAGTTTGTCATTCTGAACCAAATTCGAGAGCCTGGAACAGCCATACAATGAGACAGATCAAAGATCCACCCAGCCAGTACCCTTGTCACCTAAATCAGCCCATACAGAAGGCCTGGAAAAAGCAGCAGAACAGGCAGGACCAGCACACAAAGGTATTTCCTCATTCTTCAGCAATCTTTATCTCAGGAGTTCCTGAGACTGAGAATGGCTGCCATTCACCTGCCGTTTTACCACCCAGTCATGTGTTAAATCTCACAGTAGGCTTTCATTTTTGGAACCCCAAAAATACAGTACCATCATCTAACTTCAGTGCCTCACTTTGTTTTTTTAGGGTTTTTTTTCAACAAATAATTTAGATATATGTTTCACACATCAAATTTCCATGAAAATACACTATAATGACCCTTCATTTTGAAAACAGACCATTTTCTCCTAAACTGTATCAATAAATTATTCCTTGGCAGCTTAGTTTCTTTTAAGAGCCACAGTCCACTGCAGTCTGTTATGCAAACATTTTTTTTGATGCGAGCACATCAACTGCAAGTGCAGCAAGGTCACTGTTTCAGAATGGCTCTCCTATAAAACCAGTTTGAAGCAGATCATGCACGATGGTGATCAAAAATCAAGTCCAGACCAAGAAGCCTAAAATTTATGGCACCAAAGATTTTAGTCTCATTACTCTGATCAATATGACATTTACCTGCAACACTCAAGAGTACAGAGACAATCTTTTCTCTTTTGTTTTCTGCTTTTACAGTGCCTGATTTTCCTTATCAGGAAGTGTTTGCCACCATCTACATACTACAGTCCTTACAAGATGCATTTCTTATTTGGAATTCATTTTAACTCTGGTTTGTCTCAACTTCCTTCTGTAGTGCAAAGGGCTGTTTTCACTTTCTCTGCATAATTTATACCTGGTGTTTATTCTCCTTCCCTCAAGCGTCTCATATGCACGGTATCACACTATCCCAATTTAAACTAGCTTTTCTTAGTCTCCTGTTCTGGATTTTGGGGTTTTGGTGTTTATAGAGCAATAGATTTTTAGTGATATAGAGATACACACAGATGGATAACTGAGTCAGTGCATCCTTCTGTTGGTTGTACATCCGGACTTATTTATTGGACTACTCCACTCTGTCCTGCCTCACTTTTGGCAATTCTGTCCTGTTCTTTGGAGACACAGAATGCATTTAAGATTTCACCCACACAGTATGAACTAACCCTGAGAAAGCAACACTCTCACACCTTGTAGTAATATCACGGTAAGAAAAACCAATACATATAGTATTGACCCTCAGGCTTCAGCAATATGATTCTTACTTTTTATACTGTGTTAGAAACATTTTCTGCAGGTCAGTGGGCATAACTACACAAGCATTAAACTACCAGGAATTCCGAACTGCTGCCAAGTTACACCTCAATAAAAACCTACTGAATCAAGACTCTGATGTTTCTGATGCAGATTGATTAATAACTGATTTTTATTTCCTGCACTGCAAACCACTCTGGCAATTCCTGAGGTGTGTAAAAATTGCTTTTAACAGCACTTCACTAACAAGCAAAACAGTGTTCATGTAGATGGAAAACAAAACACAACTCAATAAAAATATTTCACTTCAAAAAAGAGTAAGCCACAGGAACATTGATCAAAATCTGTGAATATATGTGAAAGAGAAATAACCTTCTGATTTTGCATAATTGTATGCAAAAAAATTCCAAGGGTCATTCATATCAGTTTGTTTAAAATACGTGTTAAACAAATACTCTCCTATGAGGAAAAACTGAGAGATTTGGGACTGTTCAGCCTGGAAAAGAGAAAGTTCCAGAGGTACCTTTGAGCAGCATTCCAGTGCATAAAAGGGAGTGCAAGAGAGCTGAAGAAGGACATTTTACAAGAGCATGAAGTGATAAGACATGGGGAAATGGCTTTAAATCGAAAGAGGGCAAGTTTAGATTAGTGAGCTGAAGAAAATTCTTTACTGTGAGGGTGGTTATTGTGGCACTGGAACAGGTTGCCCAGAGAAGCTGTGGATGCACAATCCCTGGGAATGTTCAAGGCCAGGTTGGATGGAGCTCTGAGCAAGTCAGTCTACTGCAAGTCAGTCTACTGCAAGGTGTCCCTGCCCATGGCAAGGGGCTTGGAACCCAGTGATCTTTAAGGTCCCTTTCAACCCGAGCCATTCTCTGATTCTATGAAATACAGACAGGCCAGCTGGGATTAAATAAGAGCTTGGCCCTGAAAAATAATTATTCCTGGTGAACTTTGAAATCAAGAGATTTCAGCTGCTTTCAACCCAACAGGAAGAAGAATTCCCATCCTGGTATCTCAAATAACTGATGCCAGATTATCTGAGGTCCTGTAAAAGATGCCAAACTTTGACATTTCATAAATTATCAAGTCAGCTCTATAGATAGACATCCCCTTCTGATCCAGCTGGATAACAAGTAATTTAATTTACTCCCAATCTGTTACCACCTGCTTCAGAAGATTGTCACCTGCCAAGTTTTACTGGGAGGGATCCCTGTTTTAGAACTCCATGCAGGACACTGCAGCAGTTCTCAGCTTTGCCACGCCACTCTCCTCCTGACCTGTCACTCACAGACATGAAGATGCATTCCCTCCCCATGTGGATACAGCCCCAAGTTTCTTCAGGGTGTTCCCAAGGAAGGAGCATTTGAAGCTCTGAGCTTGCTGCATGCAGGAGGCAGCATTCGTTACTTTTAACAGCTAAGCTCTTTTTTCCTAAGGAAGATAAGACAAAATGAGTCTCTTCGAAGACTTTTGCAGGAGCCTCATAGAATAAGGCCCTGGAGGGAAGAGGGAGCTCAATAAACGTGGTTAATACTCAAGGAGCACCTCCTCCAAGCTCAAGAGTTGTCCACCTCAATGAGTAGGAAGTCAGGCAAAAATGCCAGGAGAACTCTGTGGGTGAACAAGGAGCACCTCCAAACTCAAACACAAAAAGGAAGCACAGAGAAGGTGGAATCAAGGGCAGGTAACCTGTGAGGAACACAGAGACATTGTTCAGGTATGCAGGGATGAGGTCTTGAAAGCTGAAGCCCAGCTGGAACTGAAGCCGGTGAGGGATGTCAAAGACAACAAGAAGTGCTTCTGTAGGGGACAAACGAAAGACTGGGAAAAATGTGAGCCCGCTGCTCCCCCTCCCCTTCCTACTGTACCATCTCACTCCATTGTTTTAGACTACACACAGTAAATGGAACCAGCTCTGTACCCCTTACTGTACCTATGCTTCTCTGCTTTGTCTAATAGAGTTCCTAGGATTTCCTTACATAATGTTTAAGGAGTTCTGGAAAAGACAAAGGCACATATGCAAAGGAAACAAGCAGGTAGGGTTTCTGTGGGGGTTGGTTTGGGTTTTTTTTTGTCAATACCTGTGAGCTGGTTTGGCTTGCAAATTCCTAACTGAAGAGGCTCAGCAACGTAGCTGCAGAGAAATGGAAATCATCTTCTGTAATACCATCAGCAAATTACTTTTGGGGCCGATTTACCTTTTGTAACTCCAGCTACAGCCAGAAACACACGCCAGTCTCTTACGAGCTTTCTCCTGCATCTCTCTGCACCTTACAATGCTGTATTTTGGCATTTAGATGTTTCACATGGTAGCATTTTAGAGAGAGTCTCTTCTGATATCCACAGGCAACCACCTTTTGTCATATCATTGCTTTTAGTTACATTTCCAGCTGAAAATAAGCCTAGGAACTACAATGCCCTTCTCCTGAGGCTGTCAATTCAGCAAACAGCACAGATACAAATATTAAATATAAGTTGTGTGTGTATATATGCACACATATTATCTATTATCATTTTTTAAATGCTAAATTCTGTTTTTTCACTACATAATACAAAAGGCTTTCAATGATAGATGCTCAGAATCTAAATAGACAGAAAAAACCATAAGAGCTCAAACAAAGACTCTTATCTTACTGTGTGCTTTTATAAAACATTTAACCTTTTACTTAGATAGACTAGTGCCAGGGCCTCACAAAGAAAGTAATGTGTTCAGGAGGGAATGGAGAAAGAGCACTTCCCTTCTGCAAAAGGATTGAGAAGGAATTCCAAACATGAAGATAAAAATCAAAATAAAATGGAAAAATGAGACAAAGTAGTAAGCCAGAATTCATTCATTATGTGTTTCAGTGAACTTTGTCTAATTTCCTGTAACGTACCTTAACTGCAACAGTGTTTATTTGCTAAACACAGTGTTTATTGCTCTAATCTATGAACTTCCACAACTAAAATTTGCAAACTACATGGCCCAAAATAAAATACATGCTAACATGCTTAAATTGGAGATGAACCCACGGAAACCAGTGCATCCATATTGCGTACGCAGATCTCAAACACGATCATTTATTTTAAGTTGGCCGTTTAGTTCTCACTGACCCAGAATTACCTGAGTGCCACCGAGGCGCTGGCCTCTGGCAGCACGCGCACATAAATCTGTTCAAGCGCTGACAGGACTGTTAGCTGACGCCTCAGAAACCCAAAATATGGATCCTCAAGACGTGTATTTCCATATTTATCTCACCAAGCAGTTCAGTCTCACTGGCAGACTCTGAGGACAGTCTCTTTTAAGAGACAAGTTGTTGAAATACCCCTGCCAGGATAGGAAAGACCAAGGTAAACCACCAGTGCCCACGGCAAATTTAGCCTGACGACGCAGTCATCTCTTCTAAAATACCTTTGGCACTAATGCACCAAAAATTTCCCAGCACCCAACCGCATGCCCTGAATCACGATAACTGGGAGACTGAGATGGCCCTGGATACTACACGACACTGAGGCTGATATAAAAGAAAATAAATGTACTTGCTCCTTCCCAGCAGTTCATGCCAGCCCATGATGTACACAGGCTGATCTGGCGCACATTTACATTCCTGTAAGGGCTTTCTGTAGTTTTTAACTGCATCACTTCACCTCCCCCCAGCTATAAAAAGAGAATGATGGTATTAATGCAACATTATAGAAGCACTGTCAGTTATGACAATTAATTTTTTAAAAAAAACCTCCAAATAGAGAGTTGATTCTGCTTTATTGAGGTAGAGCTTTTTTTTTAAAAAACAAAAATTTTATCTAAAGTGAGGAAGACCTGGTGCAAAAACTGCCAAGTACAATGATTAATAAAGAGAAACCAGTAGTTAAGAATGATTAAAAGATTTGGTTTAACTACCAATATGTACTCATATTATACAGCACGGGATCAGCTAGCTAAAATTACCAATATTTACATACATCCTTAAAAGTTAGAAGCTCATTAAAAACCTCTATCAGAAATGCTGAACAAGCTAATCATAACGTTATTTGTCTATCTCGTTCCAGTGGCAGATACCAAATACTCAAATTTTTTTGTTGTTGTCTTCCAAAACTCCTAAATGCAATGACACAAAATGTTATTTAAAAATATCTGATAATTAACACTTGTAGTATACCAAACATCTGTTCCACAGCTTTTATTCCCCGCAGTCAAAATTCAAGCCTTTGCAATTTGTCTGGAGAAAAGGTAACATGATCCAGCATCTTTTCCTGTATTTAGAACAAATCCAGATTTATAGGCTGTTTTTACCACAGCAGCATGCAATATTCCAAAACAAGCTCTAAGAAAAAATAATTAGAAATGTGAAGCTTGACAGAAAATGAGACAAAGCCTAAAGCCAAAGAAAAACCCTGCTAAACTTATTTGATATTATTAAGATCCGTGATTTTTCTAGGCAAAGGAGAAGTGCATTAGATGACACCTATCTGTACATAGTTAAACACTTGATATGGTGGAATGCTGACATTTATGTTTATCTTATGGAAGTTAAGGAGAGGCTGGAAGAAAATTTCCAGTGATTTCCCTTGCAATCAGTTTTTATTTAACATTTTAATTAATGATTTTAACACAATGAGTAGGGAGACACCTTCGATACAAAATAAGAAATATAGCATACTGAAAGAAAATGGGAAAATTACAAAACCAGTATAAGACTTAGAATTATGGAGTGCAACATTGGAGCAAAAAGTGGAATATGTAAAATTTTGTTAAGAAAGGAT